>ML356592.1:0-94054 GCA_005239505.1 Nicotiana paniculata
AAATTGAATAAGTACCAGTAGTATTTTAAAGACTTAGTTGATACGTCTATTCCCCGTGGGATCGACTTTGGGCATAATACCCCAGTTTATATTTGCAGCGCCCGTTTAGTCTTTCTATAAGACATAGTTGAGCGTGATCACTAACTTAATTGACGAAATTCTATTCCATAACCGTCTTCACACAGTTCTGACTACTGTCCAAATTTTTAAGACTTAAGCTCTCATTTAGGGACTAAGTGTCCCCAAACACTCCAAAACTCTCAACGAATCATCACGGCAAGTCACAAAAGCAGAAATAGATATGGGGAAAGCAGTTATTAGGGGATTGGGGCTCTAACTCTCAAAACGACCGGCCGAGTCGTTGCATTTGGTCCCTCAAATTCCCAAATCAGACTCTCCAAAATCCAAAGCCTTAACCCCTCATTTTCACCCCTAATTTCCACTAATTACATGATTAAGAAACGGGAAATCACTATATATACGAGTATTAGGGCTCAAGAAACTTACCTTACTGATATCCCCTTGAGTCCCTCTTCAAAATCACTCCCAAAAGCTTCAAAACCGACTGAAAATGGTGAAGAATGGACCAAAATTCGCGAAGTGTTCTATTTGTACTTTCTGCCCGGGTCTTTCGCACCTGCGGCCATATATGTGCTCTTGTGGAACCGCACCTGCGGTCAAATCTCCGCATCTGTGGAAACCACTTAAGTCTTATGACTCCGCACCTGCGCCCTGGGTTCCGCACCTGCAGGCGCGCACCTGCGCTCCTCCTTCCGCTTTTGCATAAACTGGCCAAGCATCCACTTCCGCCTCTGTGCCCCAGGTCCGCACCTGTGGGCTCGCAGATGCGACCATTCTTACGCTCCTGCAGTCCCAGCCCAGGTCCTCCAAATCCTTATCTGCGACTCACCCAGCGCATCTGCCAACTCACCCAACGCATCTGCGACTTTGCACATGCGGCTCACCATCCGGAGGTGCGCAAACACACCAGAAGACTTCACACCAGCAGATTTCAAACCAAAAACCAATCCGGAAATCATCTGAAACACACCCGAGGCCCTTGGGACCTCAACCAATAATACAACAAGTCATATATCAACATATGAGCTCGGTCGAACTTTCGGAACACCCAAAACAACATCAAAACACCAAATTACCCTCGGATTCAAGCCCAAGAACTTCTAAGCTTTCAAATTCTGCAAATGACGTCGAAACCTACCAAACCTCGTCTGAATGACCTAAAAAATTTTACACACGCTAGAAATGACACTACGAACCTACTCCAACTTCCGGAATTCCATTCCGGCCCCGATATCAAATTTTTCACCGCCGACCGAAAATGGCCAAATTTCCAATTTCGCCAATTCAAACCTAATTCTACCACAGACCTCCAAATTACCTTCCGGACGCGCTCCTAAGTCCAAAATCACCTAAAGGATCTATCTGAGCCATAAAAATCCAAATCCAAAATCGTTTACTCATAAGTCAACATCCGGCTGACTTTTCCAACTTAAACTTCTAAATTGGAGACTAAGGACTCGTTTTGCCATAGATTTTGCCAAAATAAATTTGAGTTTTATTTGGTAAAAACATGTTTGGCTATATAGTTTGCCTATAATTTAGCAAAATCCCAAGACCCAAATCCTAAAACCAGCTCATTAACTGGTTTTGGGCCAAAATATCACTATTCTATTTTTTAAAAATTGCCCCCAAACTATAGAACATTGAGTAGATTAAACTTCTACCCCTAGTATAGGCCATGTAACTAGAAATGAGAGGTGGTGAGATGAGATACTTGAATCTTGAGGCCGTCTGTCCAAATTCTGGTTTGAAGTGCTGCTTGTAAATAGATACTTTGGTAAATAATAAAAGTTAATTACCAACAAAAAAAAAATTACCCCAAACTTTTTGTATTTTATAAAAGAGCCAACAGTTTATTATTTTATAATAATGTTGATTCGTCTTCTCGGTCATCTGATAGTGTATCATGTAGTTCATCATAAAAATAATAATTTTGTACCAAATTTATTATGTTCAGGACTATAGTTTGCGATAATATAATGAATGTTATTGATAATGGTATTGTTGGATATTTGTGATAGCTTTTAGAACTTGTGGGTATAAGTTATGTTTCTTGTTTTTCCAAAATAAATTTGGGAAATATGTTTTGAAAACTGATGTCCAAACAGATTTTCATCTTTAAATCAAACTTCATCCAAATCAGATTTTTCAAAACAAATTTGGAAATCTATGGCCAAAATCTAGCTAAATGTCTCACTCAACTCCGAAACCACTTCGTATCTGAACCAACCAGCCCGATATAATACAATACAGCTGAATAACACATAAAGAAGAACAAAATGAAAGAAACTAGGCTATAACTCTCGAAACGACCGACCAGATCGTTACAAATTCACACACACAATACATATAAAACAATATCCCATATAGAAGAAAGGGGGCACTGACGGAATAAGAAAGAAAAAGAAAACAGAAATAATTGTGCAAGTAAGAAAGAAAGAGAGGTGAGGAAAGTAATTTTTTTATAGAAAAATCCAACAAACTTAAAAAAAAAAAGACATTGTTCTGCGAAGAAGAAAGAAAAAGTTTGGCTAAGTTATTGAATCTGAAGATGAAGTTCGGGACTTCGTTCGTGAATTCTAGAAGTTTTATAATTAGTAGATTAAGTCGATTACTGAGTGAAATTTTCACAAAAAGGTAACACTCGAATCTTCATGTTTAAGTTATAATTGTAGTTAGATTCATTGTTGATATGAAGCATGTGATCATCTAAGTTAAGCCAAAACTTGTATGGAGTTAATTTCTATTCGGAAATTATTGTGTCGTCACTATTCATCGCATAATTTTAATGACTATTAGACAAAACAATCAGAGGGTATTTTTTGTTTAAGTTGTTTTAGGTGTAAATAATGGTTATATTGTATATCACATAGAAATCATAATTTAATAGATAGCGTCGATTAGAAAAGCGAACAAGAATAGTATTTCAGTTACTCAAAGTTAAGGCTTTAAAAAAATATTTTGTTAGTCTGAGTCTTTAACGGAAGAAATCCTTTTCATCGCTATTGGGCTTCAATTTCATTATGGTTGAACGGGTATACTGGAATTTCAAGTTGCAACAATTGATTCTTTAGTCTTTCAAATGAGATAACAATATTGGTATCACGTCAATTTTTGTTTGCATTAGCTTTACAGCATACGAAGTATTTGGTTAAGAATTCAAAGTTTAGCTTTTGCCTTGAAAATAGTTAGTCCTTTCTATTCTAATAGTTGGTGTCCAGAGTGTTAAGCAAAGTTTTTAAGGATATATACCTCTTCCAGTTAAGTTTTAAATTCATCCCATGATGCTTGAAATTCAGCTTATAAATTCATTATTGTTTGGTTAGTTCTCAAAAATCGATGTGTTGAATTTGTAGTTTTAGATTTATTTTTTTTAAATGCCATTCATTCAAGTTTTTTTTCTTTTTTTTTCGTGCTATATATCATATGTATATTATTGTTATGCTCGTTTGTATATTTTAAATTATTAGGTTATACAATGGTTCATTATCTGCATACACAATTATTTCAAATTAATCCTACAAATACTAGACAACTTTAGATGCGATTAAAATATTATTTCGTCAATCAATATATTTATTTGACATAGTTATAACCCTAAGTAGAAAGTTAAGGGTGCATTTGTGTAACTAGAAAAAAAAATTATAAGGAACGAGATGAGCGATGAACTAATTCAAGACTCGTTCCAATAATAGTAATAAAATAACAAATAAATGGAATACTCTAAATACGCTAGAAAAGTTTTAGACACAGTTTAAATATTAGCACATGTGCTCATACCCGAACCTTGGATTGAAATGGTTAAATAATAAAAGGATCATGTGCGCATTTCCGCGTCTCGATGCCTTTAAATTTAAAATAATTATGTTTTGACTATGTGTACATTTTGTACCTTGGTTTAACATTAATTTCAAAAAAGTACCTTATGTGCGTACCGCATCTTGATGAACACAATTAATAAAATATAATTAATTACGTGGTAATGAATAATCCATAATCAATAAAATACAAGAATAGTTAAAAATTGATTTAAGCCTTACGTTAGTCAATAAAGTGACCGTGCTAGAATCACGGGAGTCGAGGGGTGCCTTACACCTTCCCCTCGATCAACAGAATTCCTTACTCAGTCTTCTATTTTCGTAGACCATAAATTAGGAGTCAAATCTTCCTTTTGATAAGGGATTCAATAAAAGGTGACTTGGAACACCAAAACTCAATTCCAAGTGGCGACTCTAAATAATAAATAATCCCTTTTCAAAACGTCACTTAATTAGAAAAACTATTCTAACTCAACCTCGTAATAGGGTTATGTGGTAAAAAAAGAGGTGTGACAATTATTCTAACCCCTTGGTTGTTGCCACCCCAATATCCTTGATTGTTGCCACCCCAATTGCCTTTCTTTCCTTGATTATTGTTATTGTTCCAATTACCTTGATTGTTGTTACCATCACTACGATTGCCTTGGTGGTTTTGATTGTTCCAATTTTCTTGATTTCCTTGAGATCGCCATTGTTGTTGATTCGGGCCTTGAGAATTATTTCTTTGCCCTTGGTAGTTGTTCACATATTGCACTTCTTCCTCTTGCTCATTGTATGATTCGTTTTGGTCAAACCCACTATCATCTTGCACAAATTGTTCCACACGGTTTTGCACTTGTTGACCCTTTTGCCTTCTTTTGTTTACCATCATATTCACACCTTCCATTGAATTCACTTGCTTAGGACCTTGAACTTGTTGAAGTTTAGCTTTTGCTAATTAATTCATAGTGGTCGTTGTAATGACCCGACCGATCATTTTGAGCAGTTGCACTTCGCTCGGTTATTTGAGGGCATGAGTAGCTCCGTGTGATGTATCATGACTTATGTGAATCGTGAATTTTGGTTTTCAGGTTATTCGAAATTGATTTAGAAGAATGATCCTCAGCTAGAAGCTTCAAATTGGAAAGGTTTGATCAAGTTCGACTTTTTGAGAATTTGACCCCGAAACGGAGTTTTGATGGTTGTGCTAGGTCCGGATACTGATTTTGGACTAGGGCGTATGCCCGGATTTGCATTTGGATGTTTCTAGAAGGTTTCGGCACTAATTGGCGAAAATTTGGAAATTTGAAGGCTTGGAAAGTTCATAAGTTTGACCGGTAGTTGACTTTGAAGATATCGGATTCAGATTGTGGTTCCAGGAGTTGGAATAACTTCGTCATGTCATTTGGGACTTGTGTGAAAATTTTGAGTTCATTCCGGGATGATTTGATATGTTTCGGCGCGTGTTTTGGAAATTTGAAAGTTCAAAGTTCATTGGGTTCGAATTGAGGTGTGATTCGTCGCTTTAATTTTGTTATGTGTGTTTTGAGGCCTCGAGTGGGTCCGCTTTATGTTATGTGACTTGTGGGTATGATTGGACGGGGTCCTGAGGGGCTCGGGCATGTTTCGGATCATTTTCTTTAGTATTTCAGCTGCTAGTTCTGGTTTTCCGCACCTGCGAGTAGTATTGCGCAGGTGCGATGGCCGCAGGTGCGAGCCATGTGTCGCAGGTGCACAAGAATTCATGGCTGGAGCTCATCGTAGATGCGGAGGAAAGATCGCACATACGGGTGCGCGGGAGCAGAAATTGTTCTGCAGGTGCGAGGGGGTCGGTTGGTGAGTGTGGTTGCAGATGCGAAAATCTGACCGCAGATGCGGTGGTCGCAGATGTGATAATTTGACCGCAGATGAGGAAGTGCTGGACAGAATGATAAATACAAGGGTTCGCGATTTTGGCTTTATTTTTACATTTCCAAGCTCGGATTGAGGCGATTTTGGAAGCAAATTTCATCACAAGGATTGGGGTAACTGTTCTCTACTCGGTTATCTATCTTCGATTTTAGCTTTTGGTTGACGATTTCTAAAGAGGAAATTGGGGGTTTTGGCCTAAAGTTTCATAATATGAATTTTTGAGTTTTGAGCATCGAATTGGAGTCGGATTTGAGGGAAACTAGTATGGTTGGACTCGTAATTGAACGAGTTGTCAGATTTTGTGAGTTTTGTCGGGTTTCGAAGTGCGGTCCCGGGTTGAGCTTTGGGCCGGTTTCGGGCTTTGATTCAAAATTCGATCTTTTATGATCGGGATTGGTTCCTTTAGCATTGTTTGATGTATTTGAATTGTTGTTGGTCAGTTTCGAGCCGTTTGGAGGTCAGAATGCACGGGATGGCATCTTTGGAGCATCACTTGGCCTGCTCGGCATTGGTATTGGTTCATTTGAGGTAAGTAACACTTCTAAACTTAGTGATGAGGGTATGAAACCCCGCAGTACGTGTTATATGATTGGTATTGAGGTGACGCACATGCTAGGTGAAGGGCGTGTGGACGTGCACCCTGTGAATTGGGACTCTGAGGTTCCCATGGCACTGTATAGTGGCCCTATCTTGTTGTTATTTGTGTCTCCACCATGTGATATAGTAATTGAGCTGTCAATCATGCTAGATATCATGTTTAGACTTATGTCGATACTGTTGGGACCCTTTGAGGTCATTTCTGCTATGGAGTTATATGCTTTCATTGTTTTATGTACTCAGTCATACGCACTCATATGCATATCATATCTCAGTCTCTGTTGTTATTCATTGATACATCACATCATCATTTTTGGGCTAGTTTCATGACATTGTGATCCCGAGAGAGAGAGAGAGACTAGAGAGATTGATGATTGAGTGAGGCCGCAACATGTTTATTTTTTGGGAGCGGTATGCACGCCGCAACATATTTGATATATGCCAAGGGCCTCATTTTTTTATGCCATGATTGGCTTGATATAGCGCTTGGGCTGTAGGAGCCCCTCCGGAATCTGTGCACACCCCCAGTGAGCGCAGGTACCTACTGAGTGATGTTTGTCCGAGGGGTTGTACATGAGTGATGTTGCCCGAGGGGCTGTATATGGGTGATTGAGAGGACTGACCTGATGATATGAGAGCTTGCATATGGTTTTATCACTGAGTTGCATTGCATTTGATATGCACATTTGACATACATGCATATAAATGCATTTTTCCTCATGTTATATAGTATCACGTCGTTCATGACTTTTTACAAATATTGGTATGTGAGTACAAAGAGGTGTTTTTCACTTGATATTTGGAAAGAAAATGAAACCTCTTACTTATTGTTGAACGGATTTTGAGAAAAAACACAGTTTTCAAACTTACCTGTAGTTTTGGCATTTTCAGCAAAAGAACTGAGTTTCACTAAAAATATTTGAAAAGCATGCCTATTTTTCTGAAACTGTGAACGGGTTGAGCCCTTTTACTTCTGAGATACCATTTTATTACTTGTATTATGTTGTTATGAATTGTTGTAGAATACCGGTATTGGACCCGACCTCGTGATAGCTCGTCACTACTTTCAACCTAAGATTAGGTTTGTTACTTACTCAGTACATGAGGTCGGTTGTACTGATACTACACTTCTGCATAATGCGTGCAGATGTTGGATGCAGTTGCTGTTGTGTTCGAGGGTTGCTGGATTTGAAGATGTACATGCGTCCATGTTGCAGTTACCTTTGTTGTTCGGTGTAGCCTTTGATTAAATTGTGTTGTTTATGTACTTTTCAAACGTACTATGTATTTATTTCATTTCTGCTTTGTAAACTCTATTCTTAAAAGCTCATGATTTGTACTACCAGTCCTCGGGAAATGTAAGATTTAGATAATTTATTCTGTTTAATTTACTTGTTAAGATTATTGAAATTTGATAGTTATTAGTTGGCTTACCTAGCGAGTTGTGTTAGGTGACATCACGACTAGCGAATTTTGGGTCATGACAGTCATCAACTCGGCAATTTCTTGCCATGATCTTGCAATTCTTTGTGTAGGTGAATCACATTTGGATCACCTTGAGGAACATTATCTCTACTTTGCCATGCCGATGAGGTATCTTCCATTTCGTCTAAAATTTCACAAGCCTCAACATATGGCGTTGTCATGAAATTCCCGTCGGCAATTTGGTTGACCACGCATTGATTGGTAGTATTGATCCCCCTGTAGAAGGTTTGTTGAATCATAGCCTCAGTCATGTCATTATTCGGGCACTCTTTCACCATATTATGGTACCTCTCCCAAATCTCGTGCAAAGGCTCATTGGGTTCTTGCTTGAATGCTAGAATCTCATCCCGAAGAGTAGCCATATTCCCGGGATAAAAGAACTTGGCAATCAATTTCTTCGCCAATTCATCCCATGTACGGATAGAATGGTTTGGCAATCTTTCTAACCAATCCAAGGCTTTCCCCCGTAGAGATAAGGGAAATAGCCTCAACCGTAGAGCATCCTCGGAGATGTTGGTCTATTTACTCCCCCAACAAGTGTTCACAAACCCCTTCAAGTGTTTGTATGTATTTTGACTCGGAGCCCCGGTGAAGAATCCTCCTTGCTCTAGAAACGTGAGCAATACATTGGTGATTTGGAAGTTGCCCGCCCTAATGCGGGGCAGGACTATGACACTTGCGGTCGGGAATATTGTCATGAGGCGGTTGGCCTCGCCTATTTTCTTGAGGTTCAAGAGGAACCTCATCACCTTGGTCATCGTCCACTTCCTCCCCCTAAAGGCAAGTTTCTGAGAGGATCATTGTTGAGAGCTATTTTGTACCTGCAATCGATTCACAAAAAAAAAAATTAGTAACCCGAAAAGAAAACAAGACAAGTCACACACAAAACCAAATATATAGTTAAATCCGTTTTTAGATCCCCGGCAACAGCGCCAAAAATTGATGTCCCCAAATTCACACCACTAATTGGAATTGTGAAGCGGTCGATGCAATTATAATTACCCAACGTGAGTCGGGGTCGATTCCTCAGAGAGCTTATATTGGATTAGGTATATATCTAGACTAAGTGTATGACGTACCCAAAATGCAATTCCACGTACTTGGTTGTTTCTTTCAGCTTCTAATTTTTATGCTAATGTTTGTAAATGAAAAGCTACAGAACAATATTTTTGGTGTTGTTTAAGATCTAGGGTTGTGACTTCCACCTAGTTGGTTACCTAACGGATTGTGGGCTTGAGGGCAGGTTTGATTGGTCGGGTATAATATAGCAATCACACGCAATTACCCACTCGATACCTCTCGATAGTTAGAGTGGTTTTGCCCAATTTGGCTTTCTCAAGTCCAAATGGGTAATTCAAAAAACTAGTGATAGATGCTCAAGTCGGGTATTACTATCTCTAGATTTGACCCTTTAATTAGGGCTATCAATTCCTTGAGTTCACCTCAATTTCTTGTTAGCCAAGTTTTCCTAGACTTAGTCTCTCTTTCTCAAGTATAGACTAGGTCAATTAGGCTTGAATCAATATTTGCAACTATTGATTCTAACATTCAAGCAAGAACTAGGCTAAATATCACTAACCCAATCACAAACAAGCCCTAAATTAAACACTCATTAGGCTCTCACACAAGGTCGGGTCACAATCCTAGCTAAGAAATTAGCTACTCATAGATAAAATTGAAGAAACTAAAGAAGAAAATAAGATTAAACTCATAATAGATGCTAAAGGGAAGAAAATCCAATGTTAAAATGATAAACTATTACAAAGTTTCGCAATACAGTAAAGGAAAAATGGGTATCTCTTTTCTGGTGTTCAAACTTTTCCTAAATTTGACAAAAAGAATTATTTATACCCAGCTGAAATTATTGGACAAAATTTCCCCTGCGGAGGTTCTGCAGTCGCACAATTCTGTGTGCGGTCCACACTTTGAAGCTGGCTTGGCAGGATGGACTTCTACGGCCGCACAATTCTGAGTTGCGGCCGCACTTCTTTAGATTCTGCGGACCGCACATTTCTGAGTGTGGCCGCACTCTTGAATTTGAGCTTGATAGGAGAGACTTCTGCGGGCTGCACATTTCTAAGTGCGGCCGCACTTTTGAATTCTGCGGTCGCACAATAATAGTGCGGTCCACACTTCTTCAAGGACCCAAACTTCCATCTCTCTGAACCTCATCTTCTACAAAGTAAAACTGTCAAAGGTCTTTCATAGTCTGCGGCCGCACTCAGTATTGTGCAGTCCGCACTTTGCTCTTTTTGCTCTGTTTTAGTCCTTGTCCAAAAATACTCCTTCTTGAGTTGATTTTCATCTCTTTGACTCATATTCCAATACTCTTGCAAGAAAGCATATTTCATTAGTTTTAGAGAATACCTTTAAGAATTTTTGAGCTAAAACAAAAGTAAAAGAGTGCAAATAAGTAGTCAAAATCCCTACTTATCAGCATGCAATAAAACCACCTGCCATGTTTGATTTTTTTCTAGAGCTTGTATTTCCTCATTCACAGAATTTTTCCATCTGCTATCCTTTACAGACTCAAAGTAAATTCTAGGATCCACTTCCCTGAAGAACTTGGTAATATGACAATGGTATTTAGGAGACAACTATCATACCCTAATACATCTGAAAGGGGATAAGTGCAGCAACTTGCCTTCTTGGATTTGTTAGGCCTCACATAGTCTGTAAGCCAAATGGGAGGCTTACTAGTCCTAATGGACTGTCTAATCAATGTATCAGTATG
Source organism: Nicotiana paniculata (assembly GCA_005239505.1). Lineage (NCBI taxonomy): Eukaryota > Viridiplantae > Streptophyta > Magnoliopsida > Solanales > Solanaceae > Nicotiana > Nicotiana paniculata. Next base: position 10,606 of record ML356592.1, read on the forward strand.
TATAGAATGCCTAGGTAGAGCAATTATTGGAGAATAAAAAGCAGGAGCAGTTGAGACAAGTAAAGCAGTTGAGTCTGGCTCCTCAACCATTGGACTATGCAATGGATCAGCAGTAGTAGGAACCTGAACAAAAGAATGATCAAAAGACAAACGTTATACATGAGCAATCGTGGGAACTGAATGCTGGAACTAGATGAAAGGATTTGAAGAGATATATTTGCACTCCTTGAATGGAAAAATTGCTTCATGAAATACTACATCTTTGCTAATGAAAATCTTCTTATTACCCAAATCATAGAGTTTATACCCCTTCTAAGAGGTACCATACCCCATCAAGACTGACTTAAGAACTTTTGTACCAAACTTGTCCTTTCTAGGTAGAGTAGATGCGAAGCACAAACATCCAATAACCCTCAGATGATCCAACATAGGAGGCCTACCATATAAAACTTTAAAAGTGGATTTATTGTCCAAAAAAGTGGAAGTAACTCTATTGAGTATGTATGTTACTGATTCTACACATAGACCCCAGAATCGAGTAAGTACAAAACCATGAAACTTTATAGCTCTACCGGTCTCAAGCAAATTTCTATGTCTCCTTTATACAATCCCATTATGCTGAGATGTATAAGGCCAAAAGCTCTAATGGACAATATCATACTTTAGAAATAAATCTGGACACCGATAGTTAAAAAATTCAGATCCACTATCAGATCTAACCATCTTTATTTTCTTACTAAATTTTGTATTGACCATCACAATGAAGTTCCTTAATAATTCAATGACATCAGACTTTACTCTCATTAGAAATATCGAAGTCCATCTAGTACAATCATCTACCAACGTCAGAAAGAATCAGATTCCATTATAAGTGGGAGTATTAGAAGGACCCCATGTATCTATATATATTAGATCAAAAGCAGTTGAAGTTCCATTATTACTAAGAGGAAATGGTAATTTTGTTTGCCTTGCCAAAGGCCATACAACACATTTATCTAATCGAAAATAGTGATTGTTAAAAGTAGAAATTTTTCTCAATACTGCCATAGGAACATGACTCATTCCTTGATGCCAAGTTCTGCAATCGCATTTACCTGTACTACTAATGCTTTATTTGTAGTCTGACTAATTCCTCTTAGTTTTGGTCATAGTAGCTCGACCCCTGCCTTCTCTATACAAATCTCCTTCACTCTCCCAGTGGAGAGCTCTCGAAATAGGCAAAACTCAAGATAAAAGGATACACATCATTCATTTCCTTATTCACATTTGATACATACATAATGTTGAACTTAAAAGCAGGCACACATAAAATATTTGTAATGACATCACCTCCTATCAAGGTGCAATTTCCAATTTGAGACACCTTAATGAGCTCCCCATTAGGCAATTGTACATTTCTAGAACCACCAATATTTAAATCAGAGTGCAACAGATTCCTATTACTAGTCATGTTATTAGTATCCCTGTGTATACTATCCATTTTTTATTATCAACATTACTGGAAGAAGATATACTTGCCATATTAGAACTGGTGTCCATTATTGAATTCTTGTTCAGTAGAGTGAGAATTTGATTGTAATTCTCCTGAGTAAGTACTGGTGCTATAGGATAACCTTCATGTTGTGATTCATTATTGGTTGTGGTTGTCGGTCCATACTTCTTCTTTGACTTGAAATCAGGTGGATACTTGATATGTTTGTAGCAATTTTCTTTTAGATGGCCATTTGCATTGCAGTAGTCACAACTCATCAATTTAAAGCATCCTTCTCTTGAATGCCCCTTCATGTGATAGAAATCACATTCCTGATTATAGTTCTTCTTATACCTTGATGGAGGTCTCCGTTGATGTAAATAAGGTTGTTGGTTCAGTATTCACCTCACTAAACGAGTGTCCTCTAGCAATCATTTTCTAACTTGCATCCTGTACAATCATGGCATAAACCTGGTTTACATCAGGCGATCAAGTTTTCAATAGAATTTGGCTTCGAGCTTGACTATATACTTCATTCAGTCTCATAAGAAATTAATACAATCGCTGATACTGGAAGTGTTTGTATACTCTTTGAATTTGGGACAATCGCAAGGAGCTGGCGGAAGAGAATCATATTCGGCCCATAGATTCTTCAACCGAGAGTAGTAGACTGAAACAGAGATGTACCCTGGGTTAGGGTAAAAATTTCCATGTGCAAGTGATACATACAGGATCCATTCACTTTACCAAAACGTCCTTTAGTTCTGACCAAATAGCATAAGCATTTGACGAAAACAAAACTCCGGTCAGCAATTCCTTGTTTACATTGCACATAATATGATAGCATCCTAGGAAGCTAAACTTTATTCAAGGATAAAGATGCAGCTTTGGAGTCTCAAAGAGAGATTTAACAAGATGTCACGCTAAAGAGTCGCAAAACAAGGTCGTTCGAAGTGCGAATAAAGAAGAAATTAATTGGAGGAAGAGCTCAAGTATAAAGGATATGAATAGGCTAGGTGTTACAATTGTTTTATGGACCAAATTTATGTCCAAAAAGAGGAGGATTGGATCCCAAGAGACATCCTTTGAAGAAGGTCCTAATCAATCCACTTTTGGACCAATTTGGCACCTAAAATGTGTCCAAATTTGCAGCCTATGAAGTCCTGCATAAAGCCACATTTTATAACATAAAAAGGACTTACTTGACGTTCAAGAAGGGTACAATAGGCATGCTAGATGTTGAGTGCAAGTTGGTGCCAAGTTTCTTGCAAATTTCTTTCAAGATTTCCAAGATTGACTTGGGATTTTCAAGTTCCTATCCTAGATTGGTTTTAACTTATTTTCAAATATTTTGGTACTAGATTATTTATTTCCTAGGTAGTTAAGATTATATTTTCCTTTTCCTAAGATTGTTGGAAGTACTTTCTAATATTGACTTGGTTTTTATTTCCTAATATTTTTCCTTTTCCTAAGGTAGTTGGACTTGTTGTCCAAAGTAGTTTAGGACTTTATTTCCTTATTTTCTTAGCCTTAATTTCGTGACCCCTCCTACCTATATAAGAGGTGTCTTATTTGTTTTTGGATAGATTATTATAGATTATTATCAATAAAAATTGTGAGATTTTTCTTGCACTCTTGTGTGTGGCTACTCTTGGATTTATTCTTCAACCTTCAAAACTCAACTTAAAGTGGTAATATTAAATTCTTTTCGAAATCTTATATCACTTCTAGGTATTCAAGAAAGGTGATAAGCTTAGGCTTATCGTATTTCTTGTTATTCTAAAGGGTCGGGTTTCATAATCTATCTCTTGTTTTTAATTTCTATCAAAGGCGATTAGTTCTTCTTTAGCTAATTATTGTTGTTAGGATTCGAATTCAAGAATAGACTTCTTGAATTCAAGAAACTCTCGTTTCTTGATTTTTTTTTTGTTTTTCTTTAGTAATTCTTAAATCCCATATCGTGTTGTTATCATAATCCATGAAACTACGATAGTATTGCATCAATCCCAATTTTTCCCAAAGCTGGACGAAGATCCTCTTTTGATAGAGTTCCATCGATGAAACATAGTTTGTTCTGCCCAAGCAAGGACACCTTCATCACTCGACTCCAAATCACATAGTTATCCATTCCAGTCAACAAAATTCCAATTGAATGTGAATCGGGACCATCATAGGGATACAAATAGAGTGGATGATGATGATCAACCATCGTGCGTCTGCTACTAGTAACACTGTTATTCAGTCCACCGGTATCGCTGGAGATAACTTCCCCAATTGCCATTTAGAAAGAAAAAAATTTAGGTTTTATCGAAAAACTAGGGTTTTTCTGCCACAATCGGACTCAAATTCCTCGGTTATCACAATAGATTTGTGAAGAATCCGTCAATTTAGTCGATTATGGCTCTGATACCATGATAATTTTCACTAGAACCAGTGAAGAGAACAAACAGTGAAAAAGGAGTACAATCCAGTGAGAGAGAAGAAGACGGGAAAAGAGAAGAGTGATTTCTATGTATTCAATCTGTCAATTACAGACCTATCTACTCTTATTTATAGATGTGTTTAACTAATTACAATCAATCTCCTAACTACTCAATATCTGATAAGTTAGTAACTAATATTTATTACAACTATTGCAAGCTATCAAGTAGTAGTACTAGTAGTAGTGGTGGTGGTGGTGGTGGTAGTCACGTTTTCACGACCTAATTCCATGTCAGGTAGTGATGGCGTCCAGCACCATCGCTAGACAAGCCCACTGTGAACAACCTAGTGATTTCCAATTTTATTTAAGAATTTCCAACAACAAATTTTTACTTAAATTTAAGCATTTGGTACTTAATGAAATTACCAGACAACCAATGCAAGAACCACCAGAGGAAATCATGAATATAATCTTTTTACAACCCAAAATAATAGTCTACTAATGTGTGTGCCAGGATCTAGTGTCACAAGTGTGTGGGCAACTAGTAAAAATATACAAAATATAACTATCCTACTGCCTGAAATAGAATAGACAGTAATAAACACAGGGGAGACTCCGACATGCCGTTGAACGGCTCAGAAGGGGGGCAGCTCACCGTGGAATCTCGATCAAGTATCAGGCACGCGCGCCAGACGGGTATCTAGATGCACCTGCCTCAGATCCTGTACAATTAAGTACAGAAGCATAGTATGAGTACATAAATAATATGTACCCAGTAAGAATCCAATCTAACCTCGAAGAAGTAGTGACAAGGGATCAACTTGATACTTCCTAGGGCCAATAATAATATAATTTAAGTGTTACGCTAAGCATGGATAGAATGCATGGTAACGACAGTTTAAGGTCAGAGAGAAGTAAGACATTATTTCATAAATAACATGTCAATTTTAGTCATATCATATAACAACTTACATTTCAAGCATTAAAAGCAGTATAATTCACGGGGAGTTCCAAATAAATAACATGCGCAAATTATGTCGAGATCGTACGGCCTTGTCCAACATAATATTAACTATGCACTGCGAGAGGGTCGAACGGCACGAACCATAGATGCATCTATTTAATCTACCGAGCGCTCGGCCCGATCCACAAATAACAATTTGTTTTCAAGAAAATACACATTTGCCCCTTTATAGTCAAGCGTTTCATACAAATTCTTAAGTGAGTATAATCGTCTATATTTGTTTTACCAATTTCCAGCATGACTTAAGTGATTGTAGTAACAGGTAAGGCCGCAAGCATTGCAAGTATAGCATGATACGGGTCCTAAACTAGCTGGACAATTAGCATAATAGTAACTACATACGGACTCTCGTAATCATGTACGTACGAAGCCCCCACATATAGGTACATACATTTATTTAGTTCACCTGTTGGGATTAATTCCCTCTTACTAGGTTAGAAAGGAGACTTAACTTGTCCCGAAGCTTACTTTCAAACTCAAGAATGCGCTCAAACCCTCAAATCGGAGTCGAACAATCCAAAACTATTCAAATGGGGTGAAAACTAGTCAATATGTGCACAAAAGTTCATATTCTAACTATTATAGAAATTTCCCAACCCTAAATGCAAGGTTCCTAAAATTCATCCTCGGGCTCACGTGTCCAGATTCCGAAAATTTTCGAAGCAAGTTGTTACCCATAACCTTAGGATCAAGAATATATAATTTTTACTAGATTCCATGATAAATTTCGTGGTTAAATCTTATTTTTATCAACACCCTAGGTTTTACCCTAAACCCATAATTTCCACTAATTTACATGTTGTAATATACCCATAAACTATGTATTAAACTCACATTACGTAGAAATTACTTACCTCACAAAGCTAGGTTCAAATCTCCCCTCTTGAAGCTCCCAAATCTCCCAACAATGGAGTGAAATGAGTCAAAAATGATAAAATTCCGTATTAAATGAAGGCCACTGCCTTCAGCGACTTCCGCACCTGCGGCGCATCGACCGCACCTGCGGTCTCGCTTTTGCGGACAATTGTCCGCTTTTGCAGAAATGGGCTGGACTGGCTGGTCCCGCACCTGCGGACAAGTGATAGCACCTGCGGTTCCGCTTCTGCGAAAAAAGGGGCCGCATCTGCGGAACCTGGGCTCCGCTCCTTGGGACGCATCTGTGATAAATCAACCGCACCTACGAGCTCGCACCTGCGGCTGCTCAACCGCAGGTGCGATCGCAGAACTGGTGCACCAGCAGCTCTTTGAGCTTTTAAATCGACTCGCGCAATGCCCGTATGGTACCCGGGGCCCCGAGGCACCGTCCAAACATACCAACAAGTTTGAAATCATAAGACGGACTCGCTCGAACTCTAGAAATGCCTGAAACAACATTAAAACTAAGAATCACACCCTAAAACCAATTGAATCAAACTTATGAACTTCAAGTTCTTCAATCTACTTCCAACGTGCCGAAACGTACTTATACTTCTCGGAATGATACCAAATTTTGCGTGCAAGTCCTAAATGACATTACGGAACTATTCTCGATCTCGGAAATTTGTTTGGACCTTGATATCACCAAAACACGTTCCAAACCAAAGTATAGAACTTCTAAAACCTTCAAGAATCCAACTTTCACAATTTGGCGCCGAAAAGCTCCCGGATCATCCGAAACCCTCTCCGAGCATACGCCCAAGTCCGAAATCATCATACAAACCTATTGGAACCGTCAAATCCCGATTCCGAGGTCGTTTACTCAAAATGTTGACCGACTTCAAACTTGGCCTTTTAAGCCAACCTTAAGGAACCAAGTGTTCCGATTTCAACTCAAACTCTTTCAAATCCCGAACCAACCATCCCCGCAAGTCATATATAAGTAAAAGCAAGTACAGGAAGTCTCATTTAGGGGTACGGGGTTATAGAAAGCAAAACAATTGGTAGGATCGTTACATTCCCCACCTCTTAATCAATCGTTCGTCCTCAAACTGGTCTAGAATCATACCTGGAGTGCTAAACAAGTGTGGATATATGCTCCGCATGTCCTCTTCGGGCTCGCAATTTGCCTTATCAACTTGTTGGCCCCTCCAATGACCTTCACTACGGAGACCCTCTTAGACCTTAACTGGAGATCATGTCTATCAACAATAGCAATAGGCTCTTCCTCGTAGCCCAATCTCTCATCTAACTGAATGGTACTGAAGTCTAACACATGAGATAAATCGGCGTGATACCTCTGGAGCATAGACACATGAAAAACTAGATGAACTCCTGATAAGCTGGGAGGTAAATCAAGCTCATAAGCAACCTCCCCAAATCGCCTCAACACCTCAAATGGACCTATAAACCTTGGGCTCAACTTGCCCTTCTTCCCGAACCTCATAATACCCTTCATCGGCGAGACTTTAAAGAGAACCTTCTCGCTGATCATAAATGATACATCACGCGCCTTCTGATCCGTGTAACTCTTCTGTCTGCATTGTGCCGTGTGAAGTCTCTCCTGAATCAGCCTTACCTTCTCCAAGGCATCCTTTACCAAATCAGTATCGTATAACTTAGCCTCGCCAGGCTCAAACCATATAATGGGAGAACGACATCACCGACCATATAAAGCCTCAAATGGAGCCATCTCAATGCTGGACTGATAATTGTTGTTGTAAGCAAACTCGGCCAAAGGCAAGAACTGTTCCCACTGTCCTCCAAAGTCAATCACACATGCTCTAAGCATGTCCTCTAATATATTAATTGTCCGCTCCGACTGCCTGTCGGTCTGTGGATGGAATGTTATGCTGAGCTCTACACGGATGCCCAACTCACTCTGTACAGCTCTCCAGAAATGCAAAGTGAACTGAGGACCTCTATCTGATATGATGGACAGAGGCACACCGTGCAACCGAACTATCTCGCGAATATAAATTTGGGCCAACCTCTCTGAAGTGTAAGTGGTGGCTATTGGAATGAAGTTTGCCGACTTGGTCAGCCTATCACCAATAACCCAAACTACATCGAACTTCCAATGAGTCTGTGGCAACCCAACTACGAAGTCCATAGTGATGCGCTCCCATTTCCACTCAGGTATAGTCATCTGCTAGAGTAGGCCTCCTGGACTCTGGTGCTCATACTTAACCTGTTGGCAATTTAGGCACCTAGCTACATAATCCATTATGTCTTTCTTCATCCGCCTCCACCAATAATGTGCCTCAGGTCACGATACATCTTCGTAGCACCTGGATGAATAAAATACCGTGAACTGTGTGCCTCCTCTAGAATCATTTCCCTCAAGCCATCAACATTAGGAACACATAGGCAACCCTGAAGTCACTGAACACCATCCTCGCCAATAGAAACCTCCTTGGCACCACCCTGTAGTACCGTCTCTCTAAGGACTGCCAAATGCGAATCATCAAACTATCGAGCCTTGATCAGTCCCAACAATGAAGACTGAGCAACAACACATGCAAGAACTCGGATGGGCTCTGAAATGTCCAGCCGCACAAATGTCCAAAGCTAGTGGCTTCTCCCCCGCTGAAATGAATTCCAAGCTACCCATACTTTCTGCCTTGCTACTTAAGGCATCCGCGACCATATTTGCCTTTCCCGGATGATAAAGAATGGTGATGTCATAATCCTTCAATAACTCAAGCCATCTACGCTGCTTCAAATTGAGGTCCCTCTACTTGAACAAGTGTTGCAAACTTTGATGGTCTGTATAAACCTCACAAGACACCCCATACAAGTAATGCCTCCAAATCTTAAGAGCATGAACAATCGCGACCAACTCCAAACCGTGCACGGGGTAGTTCTTCTCATGAATCTTCAGCTGACGTGAAGCATATGCAATAACTCGTCCCTCTTGCATCAATACACATCCCAAGCCAACGCGTGAAGCGTCGCAATAAATTGTATACATCTCCGAACCGGAAGGCAACACTAGAACTGGTGTTGTGGTCAAAGTTGTCTTGAGCTTCTGAAAGCTCATCCCACACTCGTCGGACCATCAGAACGGGGCACCCTTCTGGGTCAATCTAGTCAGAGGTGCTGCAATGGACGAAAACCCCTCCACAAACCGGCAATAATAACCTGCCAACCCCAAGAAACTCCTGATCTCGATCGCTGAAGTAGGATGCGGCCAACCCTGAACCGCCTCAATATTCTTGGGATCCACCTTAATACCCTCTCTTAATACAACATTCCCTAAGAAAGCCACCGAATCCAACCAGAACTCACACTTAGAGAACTTAGCATACAGCTTCTATTCCCGCAAGGTCTGGAGCACTACTCTCAAATGCTGCTCGTGCTCCCCCAGGCTATGTGAGTAGATCAAGATGTCATCAATGAAGACAATAACATAGGAATCAATATAAGTCCTGAACACGCAGTCCATCAAATCCATAAACGCCGCTGGGGCATTAGTCAAGCCAAAGGACATCACAAGAAACTCATAATGACCATATATAGTATGGAAGGCAGTCTTCGGAACATCCGAGTCCCGAATCTTCAACTGATGTGTTAACCCGATCTCAAGTCAATCTTATAAAACACCCTATCACCATGCAACTGGTCAAACAAATCATCGATGCGCGGCAACGGGTACTTGTTCTTGACGGTAACTTTGTTCAGCTGGCGGTAATCAATTCACATCTGCATAGTCCCATCCTTATTCTTTACAAACAACACTGGTGCACCCCAGGGTGACATACTTGGTCTCACAAACCCCTTTGCTAACAACTCCTCAAGCTGCTCCTTTGGAGTCATACAGTAAGGTAAGATGGATATAGGTTGGGTAACTGGAGCCAAATCAATACATAAATCAATATCAAGATCTAGCGGCATGCCTAGAAGGTTAGAAGGAAACACATCCGTGAACTCCCGGACTACTGGCACTGAATCAATCTTCGGAGACTCTACGGTGTTGTCCCAAACATAAGCTAGATAAGCCAAACAACCCTTCTCGACCATATGTCGAGCCTTCAGAAAAGAAATAACTCGACTAGCTGTACTAACTGAAGAACCCCTCCACTCCAACCTTGGCAACTCGGGCATTGCTAAAGTAACAGTCTTGGCATGGTAATCTAGGATGGCGTGATATGGGAATAACCTATCCATGCGCAGGATGACCTTAAAGTCAGTCATATCAAGTAACAGGAGATCTGCTCTAGTCTCGAAGCCACAGAATATGACCACACAGGACCGATAGATCTGATCCACAACCACAAAATCGCCCACAGGAGTGGACACATAAACAGGAGTACCCAAAGACTCATGAGGAATATCCAGGGAATGAGAAAAGAGAGATGATACATATGAATAGGTAGACCCTGGATCGAATAGTACTAAAGCATCCCTACAGTAGATGGAAATGATAACTGTGATAACGGCATCTGAGGCCAATGCATCTAGTCTGGCTGAAAAAGCATGGAATCTGGCTGAAGCACCGGCTAGCTAGCCTCCACCTGACTGAACAGTAGCTGGCTGACCTCCCTCTGCCTGGCATCCACCTCTAAGATGGCCCCTACCAGTCTTCCCTCCGCCTCTAGGTGGCCGGACAGCCGGTGCTGAAATCATGGGCTGCTGACCCTGCTACACTGCCTTGCCCCGAAGTCTGGGGCAGTATATCCTAATATGACCGGGATCTCTGCACTCGAAACAGCCCCTTGGTGCGGTGACCTGCTGCCCTGATGACTGACCCTAATGGCCTGTAGACCCACTGGAAGAAGCCTGGATAGCCAGTGGACGGTATGAACTCTCCGGTATAGCACTAAAATAGGAGCTGGAAGAACCCTTGTGACCCGAGTACCCACTGGAAGAACCCTGGATGGCTGGTGGGCGGTAAGAACTCTCCGGTAAGGCGCTGAAATAGGGGTGTGCTGGAGCACCTTGAGGAGGTGGTGGTGTTGCTGAATATGGGGGCCTGCTAGGATGACCCTTCCTAAACTGGCCTCCGCCCCTAGCCGGGGCACCTCTAAACTCTCCAAATAAACGGGCACTCTTGTCCTGCTGCTTCTGCTCTCTACCTCTCAGACGGTAGCCCTCAATCCTCCGAGCATTCTCCACTACTAGCTGATAAGGAGTCCCCATCTCGACCTCTTGGGCCATGTTGGCCCTAATACCAGAGTGCAAACCTGCAACAAACCTCTACACTGTCTCTGTGTTAGTAGGAAGTATCATAAGTATATGATGAGACAACTCAGAAAACCACGCCTCGTAGTAAGTTACTGACATCTGACCCTGCTCAAGCTGCTCAAACTGATACCGCAACTCTTCCCTCTCGAAGGGTGGAATATACCTGTCCAAGAAAAGTTGTGTGAACTTACCCCAAGTAATGGGAGGAGAACCCACTGGTCTGCAAGAACATAAGACGACCACCATCTACAGGCCCTGCCCTCCAGCTGGAAAGTAGTAAAGTCAACCCCATGGGACTCCAATATCCTCATGTTGTGCAGTCTGTCCCTACACCTATCGATGAAATCCTAAGCATCCTCATGACGCTCACCTCCAAAGACAGGAGGGTGTAGCCTAGTCCATCTGTCTAATAACTTCTGCAGATCGTTGTCCGCAGCTGGTCTGGGCTCAGGGTCTAATGCTGCAACTGATTGGGCCCCATCCGTGGGTAGTGCACCCGGAGTCTGATATACCGATGTTGCATGTCTAGGAGCCTGGGCAGTAGGGGTTTATGCTCCCCTTCCCGCCTGAAATGTGGTCAGGTCCGCTGGAAATAAATCAATCTGAGTCATAGTATCCATGAACTGCATCATACGTCCCATAACCTCCTGAAAACCTGGCACTGTCATGAAATCCACCGGGGCAGGCTCTGCCGCGGGCACCTCGCCCTGCCCCTCAACAATAGGATCCTCTGCTGGATCCGCTAGTGGTGCAACTGGGGAAGCTCTGGGATGCCCTCATCCCCTACCTTAGGCCGATGCCCTCCCCCGGCCTCGGCCTCTAGCAACGGAGGGAGCAGCTCCTCCTAGGTCTGGAACATCAGCCGTACGTGTCCTCACCATCTGTGAGAGAATAGAAGAAGGAAATTTAGTATACCATCAACTGCACAATAGAAGATGAATAAAGAGTAGTTTCCTAACACCCCATAGCCTCTCGAAGATAAGTACAAACGTCTTCGTACCGATCTGCAAGACTCTATTAGGCCTGCCCATCACTTGTGAGACCTACGTGAACCTAGTGCTCTGATACAAGTAAGGCCGCAAGCATTGCAAGTATCGCATGATACGGGTCCTAAACTACCCAAACAATTAGTATAATAGTAGCTATGTACGGACTCTCGTCACCATGTGCGTACGAAGCCCCCACAGATAGGTACATACATTTATTTAGTTCGCCTATTGGGATTAATTCCCTCTTACTAGGTTAGAAAGGAGACTTACCTTGTCCCGAAGCTTACTTCTAAACTCAAGAATGCGCTCAAACCCTCAAATCGGAGCCGAACGATCCAAAACTATTCAAATGGGGTGAAAACTAGTCAATATGTGCTCAAGAGTTCATATTCTAACTATTATAGAAATTTCTCCACCCTAAATGCAAGGTTCCTAAAACTCATCCTCGGGCTCACGTGTCCAGATTCCGAAAATTTTCTAAGGAAGTTGTTACCCATAACCTTAGGATCAAGAATATGTGATTTTTACTATATTCCATAACAAATTTCATGGTTAAATCTCATTTTTATCAAAACTCTAGGTTTTACCCTTAACCCATAATTTCTATTAATTTACATGTTGTAATCTACCCATAAACTATGTATTAAACTCACATTAGGTAGAAATTACTTACCTCACAAATCTAGGTTCAAATTCCCCTCTTGAAGCTCCCAAATCGCCCAACAATGGAGTGAAATTAGTCAAAAATGACAAACTCCCGTATTAAATGAAGGCCACCGCCTTCAGCGGCTTCTGCACTTGCGGCGCGTCGACCGCACCTGCGGTCTCTCTTCTATGAATAAGTGTCCGCTTCTGCAGAAATGGGCTGGACTGGCTAGGCTCTCACCTGCGGACAAGTGATCGCACCTGCGATTCCGCTTCTGCGAAACCTGGGCTCCGCTCCTTGGGTCGCATCTGGGATAAATCAACTGCACCTGCGACTGCCCAACCGCAGGTGTGGTCGCACCAGATTTGGTGCACCAGCAGCTCTTTTGAGCTTTGAACTCGACTCGAGCAACATCTGAATGGTACCAAGGGCCCTCGAATGGCCGTCCAAACATACCAACAAGTTTGAAATAATCAGACGGACTCTCTCGAACTCTTGGAAAGCCCGAAACAACATTAAAACTAAGAATCACACCCTAAAACCAATTGAATCAAACTTATGAACTTCAATTTCTTCAATCTACTTCCAACGTACCAAACGTGCTTATGCTACTCGGAATGATACCAAATTTTACGTGCAAGTCGAATTCCGTTTGGACCTCGATATCACCAAAACGCGTTCCAAACCAAAGTATAGAACTTCCAAAATCTTCAAGAATCCAACTTTCATAATTTGGCGCCGAAACACTCCCGGGTCATTCGAAACCCGCTCCGAGCATACGCCCAAGTCCGAATCATTATACAAACCTAATTAGAACCGTCAAATCCCGATTTCGAAGTCTTTTACTCAAAATAAACTTGACCTTTTAAGCCAACCTTAAGGAACCAAGTTTTCCGATTTCACCTCAAACTCTTTCAAATCCCGAACCAACCATCCCCGCAAGTCATAAATAAGTAAAAGAAAGTACGGAAAGTCTTATTTAGGGATACGGGATTCTAGAAAGCAAAATGACCTCGTTACACGCGTTTTCTTCAATATATTGCATACTATAACATTTAAGGCCTCCAGCCACCCGTCAAAAGTATTGCCTAAAATGTCAAGAAGTGTAACATTTGATCAAAGGCAATACTTTATGACTTTAGGCTACGCTTTTAGGGGGATGCCTAAAGAACCGTAATTTGACCTATGGTCACGCTTGTTACATGTTGCCTTGTGGCCAATGCGGTAAACAAAACCACACTTTATATTTCCTCTTATAGCCATGCTTTTATGACGTAAAGCTACAGATTTGAAGTGTGGGCTTTGGTTCCTTATAGACCACGCTTTTAAAGTGTGGCTTCTAAAGCCGCAGTTATCAAGAGTAGCGCCAAATTGCGAGTCCCTATGGCCAAATTTTCTAAGCGTGGCAATTTTGTGTACATGAATTAATTTTTGAAATATTTATATTTGCCATAATTGTGTGGTTAAGAAATTATATTTCCCTGCAATGAATTTTGTATTCACATTTGTTTCAAGCATATACATTATGATCTCAAACATTAAATTAGATAATAAGTAACAGAATAAAAATAAGTCAAATACATATACTTGAAATAAACTATAACGAAGAAATATAACTTGTGTGCCCATATTAATAAAGCATTGCTTCAAGTTCACTAGCAACACATGCTACAAAACCGAATATTTATATATATATATATATATATATATATATATATATATATATATATATATATATATATATATATATATATATATATATATATATATATATATATATATATAATTGTTCAAAAAATCTTCACAATTCACTTCTATAGGTCAAATTGATTTGTTGCCATCATTTTCAATTGCATCACCCGCATTTTTCTACATATTCAAATAACCACTAAATTCAAAAGCAATTTCAAAATACTTCGAAATCACAAAAGCAAGCTAAATAACGCCCTACTTGTCAAACTTTTAAGTATAATTTGATCGAATGCAAATCTCAGTAAACATATACATGGCAAAAAAGATTAAAGCTTTGACACCCAAAATCAAACAAAAAAGATAACTTATTTTCCAACTCAAGAATATGAATCAAGGAAAAAATTGAAAACTTTGATAGCCAGAAATTAAACAAAAAAATTACTTATTTAAGCCCAATAATCTGAAATGGAAAAAAATTAAAAACTTTGAGTATAAAATAAAGAAATATAAAAATACCCAATAAGTATACAAAAAAATTCACTTATATCCGTCCCTTCAGCAAGAAGCTAGACAAACTGAAGCTTTAACAATAAGAACAGAGACTATATAATGACACCAAAAATCAAATAAAAAAGATTACTTTTTTCAGCCCAAAAATCTGAAATTAGTAAAAAACTAAAAACTTTGATACCGAGTAATTAAACAAAATAAAGATACTTCTTTTCAGCCCAAGAATCTTAAATTAGAAAACAGTTAAAAACTTCGAATATAAAACAAAGATTGTACCAAGGTACCCAGATATTATACATAATAAAAGATTATTTTTTCATCAGAAATTCAAAAAAAACGAAAAATCTTTGAGTAAAAGAAATACTAACCAATGGAGAAGGGATGGAGATTTGCTAAGGGTAAGATTAATCTAGAAGAAGCAGCAATGAATAGCAAGCAGCGGCAGAAAAAGAAGCAATGAAGCTAGGGTGTAGTAACAGAGGAAAGAAAAGAATTAGGAAATTTTTTTGCATATAATAGTATTCTTGGGGATGATGTTTTCTTTGCCTTTTGAGTATCGGGGAAGAAATATTTTCATTACGTGTAATATTTTGGAGGCAATTTTGAGGAAAAAATTTATAACAATTTTTTAGTTATGCTTATAAAGAGTTACATTTAGTATGCCAATATAAAAATTCTTCAAAAATATTACATTATAGTTAATAAGCATTGCTAGATAATTTGTAAGTTGGAAACACTTAAGAAGTGTTGTCTTTTGTCACGACCCGAAATTCTTATCGTCGGGATCATGTGTAACGACCCGGCCAGTCGTTCCAAGGGTTATAGCTCTGTTTCCCCCATTACTGCTTCTTTATGTGTTATTTAGCTTTATTATATAGCATCGGGTTGGTTTGTTCGTGTATGGAGTGGTTTTGGAGCGGAATGAGACACATAATCTCTTAATTAGAAGTTTAAGTTGGAAAGTCAACGGGGTGATGACTTATGAATAAACGATCTCGGATTTGGATTTTTATGGTTCAGTTAGCCCTGTTAGGTGATTTTTGACTTAGGGGCGTGTTCAGAAGGCAATTTGAAAGTCGGTGGTGGAATTAGGCTTGAATTGGCGAAATTGGAAATTTAGCGGTTTCCGGTCGGTAGTGAAAAATTAGATATCGGGGTCGGAATGGAATTCCAGAAGTTTGAATAGATTCGTGGTGTCATATTTGACTTGTGTGAAAAATTTGAAGATATTCGGACAAGGTTTGATTGGTTTCGACGTTGTTTGTGGAATTTAGGAGTTATAAGTTCTTAGGCTTGAATTCGAGTTTGATTTGATGGTTTGGTGTTATTTTGAGTGATTCGTAGGTTCGGCTAAGTTTGAATGATGTTATGAGATGTGTTGGTGAGGTTGGTTGAGGTCCCGAGGGCCTCGGGTGTGTGTAAGATGGTTATCGGATGAAATTAGCTCTGTTGGAAACAGCTGCTGATGTTGCTGGTGTTGGATCTCTGAAGTTGGAGAGTGCAGACCGCGAAGAATTGGCGCAGACAGCGGTGGAATTTCCGCGGAGGCGGCAGGATTCCGCGATCACCGGTGGAGGCTGGCGCGGACAGCAGAAAACTGGATGCGACCGCTGGAGTGGAGGAATTTTGCGGCCGCAGTGGAAAATTCCACGGACCTCGGAGAGGCGTTCGGGGTAGCGATGAAAGTGTGCGGTCAGCATAATGAGAATCCGAGGGGTGCACTATAAATACGAGGTTCAGAAGTTTTATTTCATATTTTGACCTAAGGAGCTCGGGTTGTGATGATTTTTTGAAGGTTTTTCAAGAAATTCTTCGTGGTAAGTGATTCTAACTCGGATTTCGCTAAAATACAAGAATATATGACGTATTTCATCATTTGATTAGTACTTTGGGGTGGAAAATTGGTGAAAATTGTAGAAACTTCATAAAATGGGTTTTGAGAGTTGAATGTCGATTCGAAGTCGGATTTTGATAAAATTGGTATGGTTGGACTCGAGAGTGAATGGGTTTCCTAGTTTTGTAAATTTCATCAGATTTCGTGACATGGGCCCGGGGGCTCGGTTTGGCCGAATTCGGGATTTTTTGTCTAATTTGATAATATTCATGCGGGGTTCATTCCTTTAGCATATATTGATGGTAATGTATTGATTTTGGATAGATCCGGAGCATTTGGTAGCCGAGTCGAGTGGCAAAGGCATTGAGGAGTAGGGTTTTGGCTTGAATGAGGTAAGTAACGCTTCCAAACTTGGTTCTGAGGGTTCAAAACCCCGAACTATGTGTCATGTGATTAGAATTGCAGTGACGCACATGCCAAGTGACGGGCATGCGAGCGTGCACCGTGAGAATTATGGCCTGGTTCATTCCATGGAACTGTTTAATGACTTCTTCTTGTTGATATCCGTGTTCCTATCAATGTGATTAAGTAAATATGCTACAAATCATGCTAGATATATGTTAAGACTTCACGCCAATACTGTTGAGACCTGAGTGGTCGTTTCTTGTTTTCATCTCATTTGTATTATTGATATTCTATACTCAGTCTTGTTCATTCATATCATATCATGTTTCAGTCTCGGTTGTTGTTGTTTAGCACATCATATCATTGTTTTGGTCTAGTTCATGGCATTGTGAGCCCGTGTGTGTTAGATTGGAGAGTGATGACTGAGTGAGGCCGAGATCCTGATGATGAGTGACAATTATGGAATCGGGCTGCACGCCGCAGTGGTTATGTTGATGATTATGATAGCGTTTGGGATGTAGGAGCTCGTTCGGAGTCGTTAACACACCCCCAGTGAGCGCAATGATATTATTGAGGGATGGATATTCTCTTGACATGGATCTTGTCTGAAGTACTTATATTTGAGGTGGATATTCTCCATGGGGCTAGAATGGCCTTCCTCGGTACTGAGTGACTGATGTCAGAGATGTATATGTTCTGGGATGGATCTTCCCTAGGCCGTGTGAGCCATATACATTACCGAGTGGTTGAGAGGTTATTATCATTATCGGGAAATGGATCTTCTCCATAGGGCTGGATTGGCCTTCCTCGGAACTGAGTGACTACTGTCAGAGATGTATATATTCTGGGATGGATCTTCCCTGGGCCATGCGAGCCATATACAGTACTGAGTGGACAAATATTTGAGAGTGGGAGCACATTGTGCATTTCATACGGTTGGTGCATTGGCAGGTAGAATAAGTGGAGATATATATATTTTCAATTGTTCAAAACTGTATTTATCTTATCACTTTGAGCTGACTAGTTAATTGAAAGCATGCCTACATTTCTGTACAACGACTATGTTATAATTGTAGAGGTTTAGTCCGTCGTTACCTCTCAGACTACAGTTTGGGCTTGTTACTTACTGAGTTGGTATAATCACGTTACCGCCTGCACCTTGTGTGCAAATCCAGGTATACCAGACCACGGTAGTGCCAGTTGATCATTTTGCTGCGAATCATCTTCAGAGAGAGCGAGGTAGCTGCTTGGCGATCACAGACCCGTCTTTCTCCTTCCATATCATCCCTGGTGTATTTTATTGGCTATTTCTCGGACAAATGTTGTCTTGATAAATTTTGGAACAGTTATAGTATGGCTCATGACTTAGTGACACCCGTTGTTGGGATTTATCTGTCCGCATTTATAGCTGGATCATCAATACATAGTGAGGAAAACAGCAGTAAAAATCCCCCAAGGGGTCTAAACAGATCGGCACAAGGCCCCAAACACGGCTTATAGCCCAAATATTTCAACAATCTTTAGAACATAATTTAACATAAGGTTTTGAGTAAAATATGCAACTCAATAGTTGCTGCGGAGAGGACCTAGTCCAATCCAAAACTCAGTGCGCGCCACATACTCGTCATCCGACATGTGCGCCATTTTAAAATCAGTGAGAAATACGCAGTCCGGGGTTTCATACCCTCAGGACAAGATTTATAACCATTACTTACCTCTACCGGGCCACAACACTAGTCTGCTATGCTCTTGCCCCTCAAATTGGCTTCCGATTGCTCCGAATCTAGCCAAAACCAGTTTAACATCATCAATATATACTAAAGGAACACAACTCAATCGAAAACTATCAAATTATACAAGAATCTCGAAATTTGTCCAAACTCGAGCCCCGGGCCCATGTCTCAGAATTTGATAAATTTACATCACTAGAATCCTCTTCCTCCCACGATTCTATACATACCAAGAACACTAAAATCGGACCACAATTGCCCACTCAAATCCTCAAAAGAAAATTCCAATTTCCATGCACCCTTCTTCCCCAAATTTGAGTTTAATTCCAACAATTTTATGGTTATTTACTTAGAAAACGACATATAAATGAGTTATGAAGTTTAAAACCTTACCTCCAAGTGATTACCTTCCATTTCCTCTTCAAACCCTCTCAAAACAGCTCCCAACTCGTTCAATAATGGAGGAAAATGAACTATTCTCGCACAAATGGCCTTTAAAACATCTGCCCAACCATTTAATTTCCTCAGTGCGATCGCGACATTAGACACGCGATCGCGATGCATAGACCATCCAACTAAATGTGATCGCAAACTAATACACGCGATCGCACATAACAACTTTCCACCCCACTCACGCGCCTCAAAATCCTCTACGTGATCGCACCAACACCCACGCGATCGCACTGCCTTACCTGACCAACCTACGCGACCGCAATCCTAACCACGAGATCGCATAGAACAAAATGCCTGCCCCACTCTTTTACTCTACGCGATCGCAGACGATTCCACGTGATCGCATTGAAGGATTCACTGCTGCTAAAACACTAGAAAACAACAGTCTCCATAACCAAAAAATGCCCGTTTGAGCATCCGAAATACACTTGAGGCCCCCGGGACCTCAAACAATCCTACCAACACACCCCATAACATCACTCAAACTTAGTCGAGCCTTCGAAACACCAAAAACAACATGAAAACACCAAAATTACATCAAATTGAAGCCTATGAACTTTGAAACTTCCAAATTTCGCCAACTACGCCGAAACCAACCAAAACACCTCNAACTTCCGGAATCCCATTCCGACCCCGATAGCCTATTTTTCCACTGGCGACTGGAAATCGCCAAAAACTAACTTTCGCCAATTCAAGCCTAATTCTACACCGGACATCAAAACTTCATTTCGAACACACTCCTAAGTCCCAAATCACCTAACGAAGCTATCCGAGCCATAAAATCCGCATTCCGAGATCGTTCACCAATAAGTCAACTCTCAGTTGACTTTCTCAACTATTAGGCTACCTTGAAAGACTACACGCCTCAATTCTCACCATGACCACTTTGAACCCAAACCAACTGACCCAACACACATAAATGAAGCTGAAATGGGGAAAACGGGGCTAAACTCTCGGAAAGACCAACCGGGTCTCTACATCCTCCCCCACTTAAACATATGTTCGTCCTCGAACGTGCCAAGAGTTGTTCTCCAACACCATCTAACTGTTATGTAGCTTACCATGCACATACCCGGCGGTGATCCCACGTCACCCTATCCCATATAAGTCTAATAGCACAATACCGTTGAAATTTCGAAATCCAATCCTGACCCCTAAACCATAGAACCAAATTACCACTTCTGAAATAATATACAAGATCAAATTTTGCATAACTATAAACTGAACAAGTCTGAACATGCTGAATCAAGCCATATATGCACCCAAGATGAAATCACATAATACGCCGCGTGACTCAAACACTCATAGCGATAACTCTTAACCTCAATAACTGCTTGAAACAACCCAATACCGATACATAACCTCTTATTAAGAACCGCCTCGCTCTAACACTTCCATATAGTGTTGATGATGAAAGAAGCACGTAGAACTAACAATCATTCGTCCGATCAGCCAGACATGAAACTCCCCCTTCCCAAACAGGAATTATAGTAGATTTCTAAGCCGTCTCCCGATATTTATCCTCCCAACTATGCTGTAGAAAATTCTGAAAATATTCACTCTAGGTCCAATGACCTCTTGTCATCCATCACGACCACCCTGATAACATGACACATCGATGCAATTCGAATCCAAAACCTGTGCAACTTGTGCACTTAACAGCAACTTCCCAATGTAATTAAATTATATAAAAGATCCACACGAGAGGACTATCCTGCCATTAATAATTACCATCACTATATCATACTAACAGCCTGGCACACACCGTAAAAATCAAAAACACATGTATCCAATACCAAAGGTCATACCCCTACATAACTCCGCTACACTGCGCGATCTCATCCAATGCTGGTCCACTTGAAATACTTCAAGACACCTTGCCCAAAATCAATAACCATTCGAAATTCGACATCAAGTACTCAAATTGCATTGCCATAGCCACGGGGGAAACCAGACGATACCATGCTACCCGAAACAGAAGGTATATAACCAACACGTCTCAATCCCACAACACCCAATTACTTACCTTACTCAAATCTAGCTATAACGCCCAATTAGAACCGCACGATATGTGCATATAACCAATAATCACCACTCCTCGCAACACCGAAGAGTAACTCATAGATCACTCCAGAACATGAATAGACTCAATCACAATATAATGGTACATTTCTCAATAATAGAAACTCGGAGCCAACAATTCCGACCCGGGGCAGAACACACACCCATAATAGCCTAGCAGTGACCCTAAACTAACTCTGATCACCCACAATAGATAGATAACTTACCGAAAAGTTCATAATGACAGAATCATGGTACATACTAACATCCGACTAGCTCAGCTCGCATCTTCGCAGTTCACTTCCACAAAATATCCTGTTTATGAGAACTCTCAGTCTCGAAGTCCATGAAATGTACGGATTACCATATCTGATCAGAACTCCACCGCTCGAATATATAACACATCCCAAATGCTCATTCATTCCACGAGGGATACCCCTATAATTCTTCTGCTTACCAAGCAACCTTGAATATCAACAGTCGATCTAACAATAGGGCGTTGCGATACCAATGAAGTACCCTTAACTCAAACACATTGCTCTTCCTGAAATATATACCCTCATCAAGTTGCACCAATTAGTGATATCATCTACCTAGTCATCTGAAATTGCCCATGCTGCTTAAGAATTTATGACCTTCCTTCCAGAACCGAACTGTGACCTCACATATGAAAATCTCAACTCTACCCAACATACCGCACACGCCATGCCAACCTAGGAAAAATACAGGAACTCCATGGTCCCTTCTGAGCCACAAGAAACGATGTACCCAACTAGCCAAGAATTCCCATTGGATCCCATTTAGGAACAAATTCACTACATGACATAAGAAAATATGAACCCTTAACCGCGGTAGAAACCATCTGGAACTATCCGAAATCCCATTTGCGCAACACCAAACCATCACGACTGAATTCTTCTAACTCAACCAAACTACGCAGGCCACCAAAAATCTAAGATCATTGCTAAGAAATACCCAAAAAACTTGTCACCTCATGAACACCCAAGAACTAATTGTATCCCTTACCATGCCGATCCGACCTACTACCAAGTTGCCCTATTTACCGAAGTTCCTTCTGACTTACCTTCAAATTGATACTTCTCCCTGTCGTAATACCACAATTTTCATCCCAGACCCACCACACGTGACCCAAGCATAAAACCATACCGTCTAAGGATCATAAGCCGCCGAATACTCTCTCAAATATCCCCAAAAGTACCACATTCAATATACTTACCCTGCAGAGACTTCCTGCGAATCTAAAGCCATTACCTTCACCTTCCCGATACTGATATATAGAACCCGTGATGATGTAGATATGCCACAAGTCTTGACACCCTCTAATGTAAATCTCAATCACACTGACCAATTAGATAGAATCGACCTGACCCGTTTGCACACTAACATACTAGGAAAGTAATCCACTCACTTGAAGCCACAAGCAAATTCATACACTGCACACACTACACCTTTTACAACTTCAACTAAATCATTCAATAGAACCCAATTACCCAACAAAGTACATTACAACCTATATCGAAGAAATTTCCATTACTCGTGACATTCCCAGACCCCACACCTGCAGGTCATAACTGATTTACCAATATACCTCGAACTGAAATCATTACCACACATAGTCGTGCAATCAAATTATCATTAACAGACTTCCCCACTTGGCTCAAAGCCAACGATCGAGACAAACAATAACTCACAATGCCCATAATAACACCACCCGTCTAACAGCTCAAGTCATTTGCAAATCTCGCATTCACCATTGCAATAGTCACGCCAACTTCCACAAGCGATCTAAACTCCAATTACAACATATATCATTTACTGGTAGAAGAGAACTTATTACAGAACTACATAGGGACCACACACCCTGGGACAACCCGCAAGAGATACCCCTGCCCACTTAGCCTCAACAGCTATCTCTCCATACACTTCTGAAGACCAGAACTATCACGCAATCACTACACCTTCCTGCATCTGAACACAACCAATGCCTACCCTCGAGGCACCACAATACGCGGTAAAAACCTGAAGCTGATGGCAGAACTAACACTGGAGCGGTGGTCACAGAAATCTCGAGCTTCTGGAAGCTCTACCCACACAAGTCTGACCACATGGATACCTTCACTAGACACCATGTGTCCCAAGAATGCTACTGAACCGAGCCAAAATTCACACTCGGAGAATTGGCATAGAGCCTTTCCTCCCTGAATCCTTATAATGCCATCCTCAGATACTGAGTATGCTACTCCTGGCTACGCGAATATGCCAGGACGCCATCAATGAATACAATAACAAGGAGTGCTAATACGGCTGGAATACATTGTTAATCAAATACATGAACGTTACTGGGGCAAATGATTAGCTCAAAAGACATCACCAGGAACTCATAACCCAACAGGAAAATTTGCTTCACTCCACAACTACACAACATGAGAGGTCTTCCAACATACTCACAACTCAAGGCCATATACCAAATCGAGACAGAAATCAAACACTCAATAACTCATGCCACATTTCCAGCCAATCCTTTTGACACAATTCACAGTCTGAACACATCTAACCATCAAATCACACCCACCACATAGGCATCTAGTCACCAATTCTCATCAATAAGAACACAAACGCTCATACAAGTCCCCTATTACACGTGCCCACACAACAAAAATCTCAGCAATCAAGCCACAGAATGAATCCCCCCTCAAGTCCTCCAGACTGGCTCATTACCAATATGCCAAAATCACATCTCATCCATGGAAGCCACAAGTCGTCGATGCACAACTGATACCAAGCGCTCTCGTGCGCGTTCGAATACATGGAAGGAATTCAAGAGTTACACTCTTGGATGAATACAATGGATTTGCACGACAAGAATTCAAGAATGTGAGATCTTTCCTAAGGGTTCCGCAGCCTCTCCAAGATAAGTACAGACGTCTCTGTACCGATCCGCAAGACTCTACTAAACTTGCTCATGACTGGTGAATCCTATGTAACCTAGCGCTCTGATACCAAACTGTCACGACCCCAAATCTAGTCCAGTCGTGATGGCGCCTATCGTGGAACTAGGCTAGCCAAAGCTACACTCGAATCATAATAAGCTTCCATTTACATCTTTACTATATTGATTACCCATAAAGGTTTCCTTTAAACATTTATAAAACAGTTAAAGCTATATTGAATATTACATACAACCCCCCGAGAACCCGGAGTCACTGGTCATGAGCATCTACATAAAATATTCAACTCAAAAGAAAATAAATTATATAATAGTAAGCAGGAGAGAGAGCAGGACTGCAGACGCATGCAGCTACCTCGCAAACCTCCGAGAATCTCTGGAACAGAGAGACAACTCACCCTGCTCTAACACCTGAATCTGCACACAAGGTGCAGGGAGTAATGTGAGTACACCAACTCAGTAGTAATGAAAATAAATCAAGTCTGAGCAGCAAGAAACACATAAAATTA
This sequence comes from Nicotiana paniculata, assembly GCA_005239505.1. Taxonomy (NCBI): domain Eukaryota; kingdom Viridiplantae; phylum Streptophyta; class Magnoliopsida; order Solanales; family Solanaceae; genus Nicotiana; species Nicotiana paniculata. The sequence goes on from ML356592.1 coordinate 35,422, forward strand.
ATGTCATCAATTCACAAGATGCACAGCCTTTCTTTCCAACAGTATAAAATAGATATAGGAAATCATCATGCCTTAAAACCAACTTCAGAAAAATCCTTTGAAGAATGTGTATTTTCAACAACTTCAAACCAAAATATTTAGTATGAAAATGAAATGAATCATATAGAGGCCCCTCGGGCAAAACATATTTCATAAGCTCAGAGCGAAAGTAGTAAAATCATAAGTAGCCCCTCGGGCAAAACGTATATCATAATCAGCCCCTCGAGCGTGCCTCACATCCACTCATAATCATCCCCTCGGGCATACCTCACCATCACTCGTAATCATTCACTCAGAACCTCACAGCCACTCATGCCTCCCAATCACTCGGCACTCGACACTCGGCACTCGGTGCACTCACTAGGGGTGTGTGCAGAATCCGGAGGGGCTCCTTCAGCCAAGCGCTAATATCAAGCCACCTCGTGGCGTATCATATCATCACAATCAGGCCGTCGGCCTCACTCAACAGAACGTCTCAAAAATCCCCTCGGGCGAATCAATAAAATAGGGTACTCGACCCAAAACATCATTTTTAAATCTCAAAGTAGTTTAAATCAGGCTGAGTTTTGAAAATAGTAAGCACAAGGCGGCTGAGTGAAATCATCAATACATAGTGAGGAAAACAGCAGTAAAAATCCCCCAAGGGGTCTAAACAGATCGGCACAAGGCCCCAAACACGGCTTATAGCCCAAATATTTCAACAATCTTTAGAACATAATTTAACATAAGGTTTTGAGTAAAATATGCAACTCAATAGTTGCCACAGAGAGGACCTAGTCCAATCCAAAAATCAGTGCGCGTCACACACTCGTCATCCGACATGTGCGCCATTCTAAAATCAGTGAGAAATACGGAGCCTGGGGTTTCATACCCTCAGGATAAGATTTATAACCATTACTTACCTCTACCAGGCCACAACACTAGTCCTCTATGCTCTTGCCCCTCAAATTGGCTCCCGATTGCTCTAAAACTAGCCAAAACCAGTTTAACATCATCAATATATACTAAAGGAACACAACACAATCAAAAACTATCAAATTATACAAGAATCTCGAAATTTGGCCAAACCCGAGCCCCAGGCCCACATCTCAGAATTCGGTAAAATTTACATCACTAGAATCCTCGTCCTCCAACAATTCTATACATACCAAGAACACTAAAATCGGACCACAATTGCCCACTCAAATCCTAAAAAGAAAATTCCAATTTCCATGCACCCTTCTTCCCCAAATTTGAGTTTAATTCCAATAATTTTACGGTTAATTACTTAGAAAACGACATATAAACGAGTTATGAAGTTTAAAACCTTACCTCTAAGTGATTCCCTTCAATTTCCTCTTCAAACCCTCTCAAAACAGCTCCCAACTCGTTCAATAATGGAGGAAAATGAATTGTTCTCGCACAAATGGCCTTTAAAACATTCTGCCCAGCCATTTAATTTCCTCAGTGCGATCGCGACATTAGACACACGATCGCGATGCACAGACCATCCAACTAAATGCGATCGCAAACTAATACACGTGATCGCACAGAACAACTTTCCACCCCAAACACGCGCCTCAGAATCCTCTATGCGATCGCACCAACACCCACACGATCGCACTGCCTTACCTGACCAACCTATGCGATCGCAATCCTAACCACGAGATCCAATAGAACAAAATGCCTGCCCCACTCTTTTACTCTATGCGATCGCATTGAAGGATTCACTACTGCTAAAACACTAGAAAACAGTCGTCTTCATAAGGCCAAAAAGTGCCCGTTTGAGCATCCGAAATACACCCGAGGCCCCCGGGACCTCAATCAATCCTACTAACATACCCCATTACATCATTCAAACTTAGTCGAGCCTTTGAAACACCAAAAACAACATGAAAACGCCAAAATTTCATCAAATTGAAGCCTGTGAACTTTGAAACTTCCAAATTTTGCCAACTACGCCGAAACCAACCAAAACACCTCCGATTGACCTGAAATTTTGCACACATACCCAAAATGACATTACGGACTTGTTCCAACTTCCAGAATCCCATTCTGACCCCGATAGACTATTTCTCCACTGCCGACCGGAAATCGCCAAAAACTAACTTTCGCAAATTCAAGCCTAATTCTACACCGGACATCAAAACTTCATTCTGAACACACTCCTAAGTCCCAAATCACCTAACGAAGCTATCCGAGCCATAAAATTTGCATTCCGAGGTTGTTCACCAATAAGTCAACTCTCAATTGACTTTCTCAAGTATTAGGCTACCTTGAGAGACTACACGCCTCAATTCTCACCATGACCACTCTGAACCTGAAACAACCGATCCCAACACACATAAATGAAGCTGAAACGGGGGAAAAAGGGATAAACTCTCGGAATGATCGGCCGGGTCGTTACAATCCGGTGACAGTTCTAGTGGGGATCAACTCATTTTTCTCATTTGTGATCACAATCATACCCCCCTTCTTCGGCACATATTGTACCAGTGAAGTCCATGAACTATCCGAAATGGGGTACACGAACCCTGCATCTAGCCACTTGATAATTTCCTTCTTGACGACCTCTTGCATGGCCTTATTCAACCTCCTTTGATGTTCCACAGAGGGTTTGGCATCATCCTCTAGTATAATTTTGTGCATGCAAAAGGCGGGGCTTACACCCCGAATGGCATCCAAAGTCCATCTAATTGCCTTCTTCCTTCTTTGAAGCACTGCAAGGGTGGATTCTATCTGCACGTTAGTTAGGCACGAAGAGAGAATAACAGGTAATGTGGAACAAGGGCTTAATAATTCATACCCGAGGTGTGAAGGAAAAGGCTTCAACTCCAATGTCGGTGGCTCCTCGATTGAGGGCTTTGTTGGTGGAGTCTTCCGGTTTTCCAAGTCCAGGGAAAGTTTATCGGGCCCATATGAGTAGGATCCCATTCCTTGCAAGGCATTTGCACATTCTACCAAGCCTTACTTCTCATCATCCTCATGATTTAACAACACAGCTTCCAAAGGGTCTTCCACATTGATCATAGCACGCGTGTCATCAACAATCACCTCCATTACAAGATCCACAAAAGAGCAAACTTCGTTGCTATTAGGTTGCCTCATTGACTTGCACACGTGGAATACAATTTTTTCATCTCCCACCCGGAAGGTGAGCTCCCCAGCTTCCACATCAACCAATGCCTTCCCTGTTGCTAGGAAAGGTCTCCCCAATATGATCGGCACCTCATAGTCAACTTCACAGTCGAGAATCACAAATTCTACGGGAAGAATGAACTTGTCGACCCGAACTAGAACATCATCAATAATTCCCAACGGCCTCTTCATAGTCTGATCCGCCATTTGCAATCTCATGGAAGTAGCTCTCGGTTGCCCAATACCCAATGTTTTAAACACTGAATATGGCATCAAATTAATACTTGCTCCCAAATCACACAAGGTTTTTGTGAAATCGGCACTACCAATGGTGCATGGAATTGTAAAAGCGTCGGGATCTTCTAGCTTTGGAGACATGGAATTCACAATGGCACTCACTTGATGAGTCATTTTGATGGTCCCACAATTCATATATCTCTTCTTTGTTACCAAGTCCTTCATGAACTTGGCATATCTCGGCATTTGCTTTAGAGCTTCCACCAAGGGCACATTGATGGACAAACTTTTCATCATCTCAATAAACTTCTTGAATTGGTTTTCATTATTTTTTTTGCAAGACTTTGAGGATACGGTGGAGGAGGCCTTGGCAAAGGATCCTTGTCTTTGGGTACTACCGTTTCCGGTATGTCTATCACGTGTTCCCTAGACGGGTTCACATCATTTTGTGTCTCCTCCATGTTGTCATCAATATCGATCCTCACTTCTTAACATTCTCATCATTGGCTTGAATATCATCATCTTCTTGCAACACAACATCATCACTCACAATCTTCTTTGAATTAGAGGTACTTGCATCTCCACCTCTACCGTTTCTTGTGGTCACCGCCATAGCATGGCCTGTATTGTTCCCACCCGTCAGGTTTACTACCGTATCACTTGGTAGTTCCCCCTTAGGGCGAGTATTCAATGCTTGAGAAATTTGACCCGTTTGTACTTCCAAGTTGCGGATAGAAGTAGTGTGGGAGGCTATTTGGGCATCAGAGTCGGCATTCTTTTTCATCATTTGTTTGAACATACTCTCTATCCTCCTCATCTCATTATTTGAAGAACTTTTCACTTGAGTCGAATATGGAGGCAGATTGTTGGGTTGTTTATACATCGGGGGCCTTTGAAAGCCCGGCCCCGGTTGCCTTGATTATTGTTGGTCCAACCCCCTTGGTTTCCATTGCCTCCCCAATTGTTATTGTTGTTGCCACTCCAATTGCCTTGGTTATTTCCTTGATTCCCCCAGTTTTGGTTGTTGTTCCCTTGGCCTTGGTTGCCCCAATTTTGACTGTTCCCTTGTGATCTCCATTGTTGATTTGGAGAATTGCTCTGTTGACCTTGGTAGTTATTGGCATATAAAACTTGCTCACTTTGATCATCATAAGAATCGTCTTGATTGTAACCACTACCACTTTGCTCAAATTGATCTTGATTGTTTTGCACTTTTTGACCACGTTGTCTCCTCTTGTTGACAATTACATTCCTTCCTTCCATGGCGTTTACTTGCTTTGGCCCCTGAACTTGCTGGTGTTGAGCCTTTGCTAACTGATTCATAGTGGTTGTCAACTCCGCTATGGCTTGTCTGTGATCATGAAGTTCCTTGTGAAGGTGGATGACATTAGGGTCACCTTGAGGAACGTTTTCCCGACTTTTCCAAGCTGGGGAGGTGTCAGCCATCTCATCTAATATATCACATGCATCGGTATAAGGCATTTTTCATGAAATTTCCCCTGCTAGTTGATTCACCATGCACTGGTTGGTTGTGTTGATGCCCCTATAAAATGTTTGCTGGATCATTGCTTCAATCATATCATTGTTGGGGAATTCTTTTACCATTGTCCGGTACCGCTCCCAGATTTCATGTAGGGTTCATTTGGCTCTTGTTTAAAGGCTAAGATCTCATCCCGTAATACTTCCATATGACTCGGAGAGAAAAAATTTGCTATGAACTTATCAGCCAACTCATCCCAAGTGGTGATGAAATGGTGGGTAGCTTCTCGAGCCAATCCAAAGCTTTCCCTTTAAGTGAAAATGGGAAAAGTCTCAATCTCAAAGCGTCCTAGGATACATTCATCTGCTTTCTCCCGCAGCATGTGTCTACAAAAACTTTGAGATGCTTATATGCATTTTGATGGGGAGCTCCGGTGAAGAAACCCCTTTGCTCCAATAGAGTCAGCATGACATTGGTTATTTGAAAATTGCCCGCCCGAATCCGGGGTGGGATAATTGCACTTGTGTAGCCTTCATTGACTAGCACCCAGTGTGCTGCCATTGGAGGAGGTGGGGGAGGGTTTGGCACGTTGTCATTAGCCTGGCGGCCTCTTCTTTGGACTTGAGGTTCTAGATTAACCTCATCCGCATCTTTTTCATCTACCTCCTACCCCAGAGGAATATTTCTGAGAGAATCATTATGAGCCATTTTGTACCTAAAACAATTGACACACAAAAGTTAGAAAAACGGAAGGAAGGAAAAACAAAACACACAAATAGTTAGATAGATAGCCAAAACCGTCTAACTCCCTGGCAACGATGCCAAAAATTGATCGGATCCAAACCTACACCACTATAGAGTAGCGAGGATGGTCGATGCAGTTTTATCCAACAAGGTCGGGATCAATTTCCACGGGAAGTTAATTTATTTGGAATTAGGTATCTATCCAGATCTAGATACATGTGTTGTTCCTAATTGCACTTCCAAATATGATTATGATGATTCTACTTCTACTTCTCTTTCTATTGTATGCTCAGATTAAAGCTAAGTACAATATTTTTGGTAATAGTTTTCAAGTGTTTAAAAGGACTAGGATAGTGACTTTCGCCTAGGTGGATATCTAACGGGTATTAAGAATCTAGGGCGAGTTTGACCAATTTGGGGTCGTAATATAGCTATCACACCCAAGTACTCACTCTATACCTCTCAGTAGTTTGAGTGATTTTGCCCAATTTGTCTTTCTCAAGTCCAAATAGGTGTTCATGAAATACAAGTGATATTAGCTCAAGTCGGGTATTACTATCTCTAGGTTTAACCCTTTAATTGGGGCTATCAATTTCTTGAGTTCACCCCAATTCCTTGTTAGCCTAGTTTTCCTAGACTTAGTCCCTCTTTCTCAAGAAGAGCCTAAGTCATAAAGGTATGAATCATTGTTTGCAACCACTAATTCTACAATTCTAGCATGAACTAGGCTAAATATCACTAACCCATAAAAAATCAAGCCCTAAAATTCAAGACCCATTAAGTACCCACACTAAGGTTGGGTCAAAACCCTAGCTATGGGTCTAGCTACTCATGATAATAGCAGAAATCAAAGATAAAGATGACATGTAATCCATAATATTGAAGTAAAAGATGAAAATCTAATGTTTAAAGGTAAATCTTGTACAAAATATCCCAAATGGGTAAACCTAGCCGTCTCACGTACTCAGCAAAAACATAACATACCCTTAAAATGGCAAAAAGTTCTATCTATGCTAAGCTAAAATTTTCGGACAAAAATACCTCTGCGGAGGTTTTGCGACCGTGTAATTATAACCGCGGCCACACACTTGCTTTCGCTGCCGCGTAATTCTGATTGCGGTCCGTGTTTCTTCACATTTGGTTCTGGGATGAGCCTTTGTTTGCAGACCGCATAATTTTCACCGTGTCTGCGTGAGAGTCTTTTTGTGGCCGTGTAACATTGACGGGGACCGCCCTTATCACTTATGCATGAATTATGCACTCTCTGATCCTTATCAACACTGGTCTGCAGACTTTCAATCGCGGCCGCTAAATCACTTTCGCTGCCGCCTCTTTCTGACGCGGTCCGCGTCCATGACTGTGCCAAAAATCACCTCTCTGAATCTCTATTTTGCGGTCCGCGAATTAATGGTCCCGTCCGCGTTGATACTTACGCAGCCGCACTTTTATGTCGTGGTCTGCGTGCTACACCTCTTGGCCCGGTCTTGGTTTTTGTTCAAGTTTGGCTCCTTTATGAGTTGATTATGGCTTCTTTGGCTCATTTTGAACAAACCATGCAATCAAGCACATTAAGTTAGTTTTCTGGACTACCTTCGCACATTTTTGGCACAAAACATAAGTAAAAGAGAGCAAATAATAGGCTAAAATCCTACTTATCAGCGAGTTGCACCGTCTGCCATATAGTGCATCATAGGGAGCCATCTGAATGCTCGACTGGTAGCTGTTGTTGTAGGCGAACTCTGCAAGGGGCAAGAACTGATACCACGATCCTCCGAAGTCTATAACACAAGCGCGGAGCATATCCTCCAAGATCTGAATAGTACGCTCGGAATGCCCGTCCTTCTAAGGATGAAATGTTGTGCTCAGCTCTACCCGCGTACCCAATTCACGTTGTATTGCCCTCTAGAAATGCGAGGTAAACTGCGTACCTCTATCAGAAATGATAGACACGAGCACACCGTGAAGGCGGACGATCTCCCAAATATAAATCTCTGCCAACCGCTCCAAAGAATAGGTAACTGCCACACGAATGAAGTGTGTTGACTTAGTCAGCCTATCCACAATGAACCAAACGACGTCGAATTTCCTCTGAGTTCGTGGGAGTCCAGCAACAAAGTCCATAGTGATACGCTCCCACTTCCACTCAGGAATCTCCATCTGCTGAAGCAAACCATCGGGTCTCTAATGCTCATACTTCACCTGCTGACAATTCAGGCACTGAGCTACATAAGCAACTATATCCTTCTTCATCCTCCTCCACCAATAATGTTGCCGCAAGTCCTGGTACATCTTTGGCGGCGCCCGAGTGACTAGAATACTGAGAACTGTGGGCCTCCTCAAGAATCCACTCACGAAGCCCATCAACATTAGGCACACACACGCGACCCTGCATCCTCAAAACTCCGTCATCACCAACAGTAACCTGCTTGGCACCACCATGTCGCACTGTGTCCCTAATGACCAACAAATGAGGGTCGTCATACTGCCAATCTCTGATACGATCAAACAAGGAAGACCGAGTGACTGTGCAAGCTAGAACACGGCTGGGCTCTGAAATATCCAACCTCACAAACTGGTTGGCCAAAGTTTGAACATATGAAGCTAGCGGCCTCTCATCGACTGGAATGAATGCAAGGCTGCCCATACTTACTTCCTTCCTACTTAATGCGTCAGCCACCACATTGGCCTTCCGCGGATGATACAAGATGGTGATATCGTAGTCTTTAAATAGCTCCAACCACCTCCTCTGCCTCAAATTGAGATCCTTTTGCTTGAACAAATACTGAAGGCAGCGATGATTTGTGAAAACCTCACACAACACGCCATAAAGATAGTGCCTCCAAATCTTCAGCGCATGAACAATGGCTGCCAACTCTAAATCATGGACATGGTAATTCTTCTCATGAACCTTCAACTGCCGAGATGCATATGCAATCACCCTGCCCTCCTGCATCAATACTGCTCCGACCCCAACACGGGAGGCATCACAATATACCGTGTAAGATCCTGAACCCGATGGTAACACCAACACTGGTGTTGTAGTCAAAGCTGTCTTGAGCTTCTAAAAGCTCGCCTCACACTCGTCCGACCATCTGAACGGGGCACCCTTCTTGGTCAACCTGGTCAACGGGGCTGCTATAGATGAAAACCTCTCTACAAATCGACGGTAATAACCCGCCAAACCTATGAAGCTCCTGATCTCCGTTGCTGAAGTGGGTCTAGGCTAGTTATTGACTGCCTCAATCTTCTTAGGATCTACCTGAATGCCCTCTACTGATACGATGTGGCCCAAGAAAGCGACTAAATCCAATCAAAACTCGCACTTCAAAAATTTAGCATACAATTGACTGTCCCTCAGAGTCTGGAGCACTATCCTAAGGTGCTGCTCATACTCCTCCCGACTGCGAGAGTATATCAAGATGTCATTAATAAACACAATCACAAAGGAATCCAAATATGGCTTGAACACTCGATTCATCAAATCCATAAATGTTGTAAGGCATGGTCAACCCAAAGGACATCACTAGAAACTCATAATGCCCATACTGCGTCCGAAAAGTTGTCTTAGGGAAATCGGATGCCCTAATCCTCAACTGATGGTAGCCAGATCTCAAATCAATCTTCGAAAACACCTTGGCACCCTGAAGCTGATCAAATAAATCATCAATCCTCGGCAACGGATACTTGTTCTGATGGTGACTTTGTTCAACTGCCGATAATCTATACAGATCCTCATAGACCCATTCTTCTTCTTCACAAACAAAATCGGTGCACCCCAAGGCGAGACACTAGGTCTACCCTTATCAAGCAAATCTTGCAACTGTTCCTTCAACTCTTTCAACTCTGGTGGGGCCATCCGGTATGGCGGAATGGAAATGGGATGAGTGCCCAGAGCCAAATCAATACATAAGTTAATATCCCTGTTGGGTGGCATCCCCGGCAGGTCTGCAGGAAATACCTCTGGAAACTCACAAACAACAGGCACAGAATCCATAGAGGGAACCTCAGCACTAGAATCACGAACATAAGCCAAATAGGACAAACACCCTTTCACGACCATACGCCGAGCCTAACATATAATAAATAACCTGCTGGTAGAATGGCTAGGAGTCCCTCTCCACTCTAATCGAGGCAACCCCGGCAAGGTTAATGTCACTGTCTTGGTGTGACAGTCCAAAATAGCGTGATAAAGTGACAACTAATCCATACCCAATATAACATCGAAATCCACCATATATAAGAGCAGAAGGTCTACACTGGTCTCAAGACTCCCAATACTGACCACACACAAATGATATACACGATCTACGATAATAGCATGCCCCACAGGTATGGACACATATACAGGGGCACACAAGGAATCACGAGGCACAACCAAATATGAAGCAAAATAAGATGACACATAGGAGTAAGTAGACCCTAGATCAAATAGAACTGAGGCATCTCTACTGCAAACTGAAACAGTACCTGTAATAACAGCATCAGATTACTCAGCCTCAGGTCTGGCTGGAAAAGCATAACATCGGGGCTGGGCCCCACCACTCTAAACCACATCCCAAGGACGTTCTCTAGCTGGTGGGCCTCCACCTTTAATGGCCCAACCTCCACCTATATTGGTCTGGTCCCTACCTCTAGATACGTAACCCCTTCCTCTGGCTGGCTGAGCAAGCGGTGCAATAACTGGTGTCGAAATCATGGCACGAGAACCCTGATATTGTGGCTGAACACCCAATAATCTCGGACAGGTCCTCCATATATGCCCATAATCACCACACTCAAAACATCCATCCTGATACTGTGGTTGGGGAAACTGAGACTGACCCGGACGAGCCGGTTGACCATGATAATAACTCTGAAGAGGAGGTGCCCTGATAGGAGCTGGTGGTGCGCTAGAGGATGGTGGCCCAGAAGGAGGTACACAAGAACCACGACTCTCTTAAACACTGTGGGATGCCTAAAGTGCTGAATGGAATGGACTGGGAGTATGGCTAATGATAGGCTATAATTATGTAGTTTAGTTGCTTATTACACTCTAATTTACTGCACTTTAATTGAGTTTGAGCTTTAATCGCTAGTGTTTTGCACTAATTGTGTGTTTTATGCCTTGTAGGAGTGATTCCGAGCTATATAAATGTTATGGAATGAATTAAAGTGATTTAGAGCTTTTAAGTCTGAGTAAAATCCACAGGAGTTAAGCCATGATCGTGTTCGGCGATCAAAATTTGATAGTTAAGAACGAAAGAAGAATCGAGTAGGCATATTATGCACTGTCTAGTAAAATGAAAATAACTTTTCTCTCAGAACTCCATTTGATCTTCACAATATGTGGTTGGAAAGATAACTCAAAGGAATACAACTTTCATGTTTTACGTTTTACCAATTTCCAAGCAGAATAGGGTGAAAGATTCACGAAACAGAACACTGACAAAAACCGCGCCCGGGTCCGCAGTTAAATCCGCGGCCGCGGTCGGGCTGCCAGAGAACAGTCCTTTTTCGTGTAGGAGAAGGTATAATTGTTTGGGACCGACCCTACTTGGTATATATACATAGAAAAACTTTGTTTTTGAGACTTTTGACACAGAGTCGACCTAAAGAGGCAGAGACACAATAGGAGCAAGACGGGGAATTCGTCTACGAGTTTTTCCTTCCTCTTCCTATTTTTCATTGTTGGTGATGACTTTTAGTATTATAGTTTTACATACTATTGTGAATAGCTAATTTTTTATCTAGGTTTTTGATGGAACCTTTTGTAGGATAAATTCTTGCTATATTTTTATATAATTGAGCTGTTGGATTTCTCTACTTGTTCAACTACGCATTCATTGTTGTTGATTGAATGTCCATCGACTGACTGTGCCTATTTATTATGTGTTTCTTGAGAAAGGATATATATTTAGGTGATTGTTGAACAACGTCACTCCTAACATATGGGAGAAATGAATATAGCGGGTTTAAAGGTAGGTTTAGAAATAACAAAGCCTTGACGTGGTCCTAATGAGCGGTTAGATAAACCCAACTAGCATAGTTCGAGAGAATATGTCTAGTAAATTGTTGTAGTTTCTCAAGAGAGAATTACTGCACCTAAAATGCTCACGATCAGTAGAGAATACATAGGAGAAATTGTAGGGAACATAGCGAGAAGGATTCCAACATCTAGGGAAATCATAACTCTAGAACTCCTTAGTCTTGTCTCAAATTTCATCCTTGTTTGTTGATAATTTTACTGCTTTATAATAGTTGTTAATTAATTAGTTAGAAATAAATATTGTAATCTCTATAATTAGGATATTGTTTGGACTTGTGTTTCTTAGCAATATTGAACAACTGTAGGTAAGCCTTACTTCTCTGTGGGATTCGACTGCGGACTTATAAATCGGATTATATTTGCAACGACCGCTTATCCTTTTTAGGACTAGAGTTGGGCGTGATCAAATTTTGGCGTCGTTGCTGGGGAACTAACGGTGTAGCTGTAGGTGTACATATTGCTAGGTTTCAAGTTTTAACTTTTATTTTTATTTTATGTATTTGATTTTTTTTATTTTTCTTTTACTTGTTGATTTGAGAAACATGACATCTTGGAATTATGGGAATTTAGGTGTAGATAATTCTACTATTGATCCTCATATATATTGTGAAGGAAACCACCCGTATCAAAATTATCAAAATATTCCCGAGAGCGAGTTGTGTGCACCAACTCAATCTTATTTGTGGAATGTGTGTGGTGGTAAAAATGGTCACTTTTATGGTTGTGTTTATATTTCTTATTTTCCCCCAACCCCTTACTATGATGATTCTACTTTTTCTTGTGAATTTAATAGGAACAAAGAACCTGGGGATGCAGACCTGAAGAAGATCAAGGATATGTTAAAGTGCCTTCTAGATCAAAATAATGAGAAACAACTGCAAATAGAGAGGCAAGAGGCAACTATTCGCAACTTGGAGGCTCAATTGAGTCAAATGGTTGGAGTTTTTAATGCTCAACAAGCCAATATTGGGGATAATAGCCAAGAAGAGCGTGAATTTGAGGTGTTAATTAAGGAGGTCAGAGTAGAACATTAACAACCTAGCAAACTACAATTTGAGGATGTCGATGTTCAAAAAGTGAGACTAGAGTCAGCCAAAGACGTTGAGGATATAAATTTTGTTGACTCTAGTATCATTGTTGTTGAGGATGTTGAAAGTCCTGAAGTTGAGCACATTGGTCCTTACTCCAAATATTTTTCCACATTCGGCTTGAATGATTATATGGAAATAGAGTCATCCGAGCCGATTGAGGAGTCAAGCAATGAGGAACAAGGTGCCTACATCCTGGAATTTTTCTTGCGAGAAAGACAGGATTACATACCTCATCTAAAAGCCAAGAAGTGTAAAATAGTACAATGGTTGCTTGGGCCAATTAGATTTGTTCCACCACCCCTGGAGCATAACCAAAAACTTGAAGCCAAATTGGGGGCTCAATACATAAGTTCTAGGTGGAGGCAAAAAGTGATTCACGTTGTGCCGCGACGTTAAATCAAGTGCTTGTTGAGAGGCAACCCAGCTTTACTGCTTTATTTTATTGTATTATTTTTGTAGTGTCAATTTTTTATATTCTAGGAGCATGGAACGTAAAGCCATTGGAAGGATGCAACAGCAAATCAGATGGTTAGAACTAAGTGTGAGGTACCCGCACGAAGGACCAGGCCTGGGAGAAGTCTAAGTAACCCATGATCTGCTAGTGCTTCGGCCTTTGGCCTACCAAGGAGTTTCTTTTACCCTCTTGTATGTATGGGTGTGCATTGGGGACAATGCACAATTTTAAGTGTGGGGTGAGGAGATTGTCTGAGTGACTTTCTATGTTGTTTTAGTTGTATTAGTTTAATTGAATAATTTTTCTTTTTACAAAAATAGAAAAGATTGGACTTTTTCCCGACGATGGATCTATTAGACAATTTTCTTGAGTGATTTACGTCTAAAGAAAAAAAAAATATTTTCTTGGTAGGTAGTGTAGTAATTCCCCCTTGGTTTTTCTTTGTGTCGCGATTCTTTTTTAAGGGTTTTATCTGCCTAATTGTTATGTATTATAGTTAACCCCTTTGAGCCTGTAATCCTATTTCTTTGGCAACCACATTACAAGTCTTACCCATTTTTTTGAATTAACCATCTATTCGAACCTTCTAACCTCTCAATGAGCAATTGAATTGTTATGAACTGTGTAAAAGTTAAAGTGTGGGGTGGTTGGTTTGTGTTTTGAGTGGAACTAATGAAAGGAGAAAGGTGCACTGTTTTGAAAAATTAAGAGCCACTTGAATTGAAAAAGAAATAAAAGGAAAAAATAATTGTATTTCCTTGAAAAAAAATATTCCTTGATAAGTGATGACTTTTGATGTAATTGTGTTTAAAGAAGTATGGGGTAATATACGTTGGTGAAGGTGGAGTTTGGTTTGAAATAAGTATGAGATTTGAATGTTAAAGTATATGTATTAAAGTGCTTAGGGAGGTGTAGTCACTCTTATATCTAAATGTATCCTACCCGTCCCGCAGCCTACATTGCAACCAAATAAAGTCCTACTTGATATTAGACTGAATGAGCTCTATTAGTAGAGTAGTACACTACGGGCAAGCCTATGGTGCATCTTTTGTGGCATATGAATGTTAATTTCTGAGAATGAGTGAATTCTTTCTACCTTGAGTTCCTAAGTGCTCTTAAATTTTATTGTGCGAAACTACTCTCTTTTGTTGTGTGAGGGCACTTGATTCATGAAGGAAAGGTAATCCTTGACCTCTATGCTAGAGTAAGTGGGTGAGTTGTGAATAATGCATGGTACTTGTAAGTCAAATCTTGAGGTGAAGATGTTACCCTTTTGTGTTTTGTCTATTTTAAGTATTCTTGGTGTGATGAGTTAGGAGAATTGTTTAAAAATATCGTGTCTATATAAAGTGTAGTTTATTACTCGAGGACAAACAATGGTTTAAGTGTGGGGTGTTGATGATAGGCTATAGTTACGTATTTTAGTTGCTTATTACACTGTAACTTACTGCATTTTAATTGAGTTTGAGCTTTAATCGTTAGTGTTTTGCACTAATTGTGTGTTTTATGCCTTGTAGGAGTGATTCCGAGCTATATAGATGTTATGGAATGAATTCAATTGATTTAGAGCTTTGAAGTCTGAGTAAAAGCCCAAGGAATTAAGCCAGGATCATGGTCGAGGATCAAAATTTGATAGTTAAGAACGAAAGAAGAATCGAGTAGGCATATTATGCACTATCTAATAAAATGCACATAACTTTTCATCCATAACTTCAAATGGGCTGCACAATATGTGGTTGGAAAGATACTCAAAGGGCTACAAATTTCATGTTTTACGTTTTTCTAAATTCCAAGCGGAATGGGGTGAAAAATGCGTGAAATAGAACACTGGCCAAAAACTGTGCCCGGGTCCACGGTTGAATCCGCGGCCGCGGACAGGCTGCCAGAAAATAGTCCTTTTTCGCGTATGAGAAGGTATAATTGTTTGGGACCGACCCTACTTGGTATATATACATAGAAAAACATTATTTTTGAGACTTTTGACACAAATTCGACCTAAAGAGGCAGAGACACAATAGGATCAAGGCGGGGAATTCGTCTACGAGTTTTTCCTTCCTCTTCCTATTTTTCATTGTTGGTTATGACTTTAAGTATTATAGTTTTACATATTATTGTGAATAGCTAATTTGTTATATAGGGTTTTGATGGAACCTTTTGTAGGATAAATTCTTGCTATGTTTTTATACAATTGAGTCGTTGGATTTCTCTACTTGTTCAACTACGCGTTCATTGTTGTTGATTGAATGGCCATCGACTGAATGTGCCTATTTATTATGTGTTTCTTGAGAAAGGATATTTATTTAGATGATTGTTGAACAACGTCACTCCTAACGTATGTGAAAAATCAATACAACGGGTTTAAAGGTAGGTTTAGAAATAACAAAGCCTTGACGTGGTCCTAATGAGCGGTTAGATAAAGCCAACTAGTGTAGTTCGAGAGAATATGTCTAGTAAATTGTTGTAGTTGCTCAAGAGAGAATTACGGCACCTAAAATGCTCATGATCAGTAGAGAATACATAGGCGAAATTGTAGGGAACATAGCGACAAGGATTCCAGCATCTGGGGAAATCATAACTCTAGACCTCCTTAGTCTTGTCTCAAATTTCATCCTTGTTAGTTGATAATTTTATTACTTTATAATAGTTGTTAATTAATTAGTTAGAAATAAATATTGTAATATCTATAATTAGGATATTGTTTGGACTTGTGTTTCTTAGCAATATAACAACTGTAGGTAAGTCTTAGTTCTCCGTGGGATTCGCCTGCGGACTTATAAATCGGATTATATTTGCAGCGACCGCTTATCCTTTTTAGGACTAGAGTTGGGCGTGATCAAATTTTGGCGCCGTTGCTGGGGAACTAACGGTGTAGCTGTAGGTGTACATATTTCTAGGTTTCAAGTTTTAACTTTTATTTTTATTTTCTGCATTTGATTTTTTTAATTTTTGTTTTACTTGTTGATTTGAGAAACATGACATCTTGGAATTATGAGAATTTGGGTGTAGATAATTCTAATAATGATCCTCATACATATTGTGAAGGAAACCACCCGTATCAAAATTATCAAAATAGTTTTGAGAGTGAGTTATGTGCACCAACTCAATCTTATTTGTGGAATGTGTGTGGTGGTAAAAATGGTCACTTTTATGGTTGTGCTTATATTTCTTATTTTCCCCCAACCCCTTACTATGATGGTTCTACTTTTTCTTGTGAAGTTAATAGGAACAAAGAACCTGGAGATGCAGACCTGAAGGAGATCAAGGATATGTTAAAGTGCCTTCTAGATCAAAATAATGAGAAACAACTGCAGATACAGATGCGAGAGGAAACTATTCGCAACTTGGAGGCTCAATCGAGTCAAGTGGTTGGAGTTGTTAATGCTCAACAAGCCAATATTGGGGATAGTAGCCAAGAAGAGCGTGAATTTGACGTGTTAATTAAGGAGGTCAGAGTAGAACATTAACAACCTAGCCAACTACAATTTGAGGACGTCGATGTTGAAGAAGTGAGACTAGAGTCAGCCAAAGACTTTGAGGATATAAATTTGGTTGACTCTAGTATCATTGATGTTGAGGATGTTGAAAGTCCTGAAGTTCATGTGTTTGAGCACATTGGTCCTTACTCCAAATATTTTTCCACATTGGGCTTGAATGATGCAATGGAAATAGATTCATCAGAGCCGATTGAGGAGTCAAGGAATGAGGAATAAGGTGCCTACATCGTGGAATTTTTCTTGCCAGAAAGACAGGATTACATACCTCATCTAAAAGCCAAGAAGTATAAAATAGTACAATGGTTGCTTGGGCCAATTATATTTGTTCCACCACCCCTGGAGCATAACCGAAAACTTGAAGCCAAATTGGGGGCTCAATTCATAAGTTCAAGGTGGAGGCACAAAGTGATTCACGTCGTGCCGCGACGTTAAATCAAGCGCTTGTTGGGAGGCAACCCAGCTTTACTGCTTTATTTTATTTTATTTTATTTTATTTTATTTTATTTTATTGTATTATTTTTGTAGTGTCAATTTTTTATTATCTAGGAGCATGGAACGCAAAGCCATTAGAAGGATGCAACAACAAATCAGATGGTTGGAACTAAGTGTGAGGTACCCGCACGAAGGACCAGACCTGGGAGAAGTCTGAGTAACCCATGATCTGCTAGTGCTTCAGCCTTTGGCCTACCAGGGAGTTTCTTTTACCCTCTTGTATGTATGGGTGTGCATTGGAGCAATGCACAATTTTAAGTGTGGGGTGAGGAGATTGTCTGGGTGACTTTCTATGCTATTTTAGTTGTATTAGTTTAATTGAATAATTTTTTTTTACAAAAATAGAAAAGATTGGACTTTTCCCGATGATGGATCTATTAGACAATTTTATTGAGTGATTTACGTCTAAAGAAAAAAAAAATATTTTCTTTGTAGGTCGTGTAGTAATTCCCCCTTGGTTTTTCTTTGTGCCGCGATTCTTTTCCAAGGATTTTGTTTGAACTGGGTGTAGTTAGTTTTTTTTTTTTGGAGTAGGAGCCAGTGTGATATTAACTAAATTGAAGCAATATCTCTTGACCTTGTTATGCCTTGAGAATAGTAAGTACTTTGGTTTTGACGCTTAGACTCATTTTTTGACTCTTGTATAAGTACCTTAAATTGTATAAGCTTAACTTTGCTTAACTGCTTTGACTAGAGTGTCTTGATGAATCCAATCATGAGTGAGTTATGTGTCATGTGTGTGTGAGTTTTGGGTGTTATTATGTGCATTGCATTTGATGCCTAGAACTTACCCCGTGTGTTTGAAAAGCGAAATAGTAGTTTTGTTCAGCCTTGGAAGTGATATCTTTGTTGAGCCATACATACATACATACATACACATATATATATATATACATATATATATATATATACATATATATGTATATATACATATATATGTATATATATATACATATATATGTATACATGTATATATACATGTATATGTTACCCGCCTAATTGTTATTTATCATAGTTAACCTCTTTGAGCCTGTAATCCTGTTTCTTTGCCAACCACATTACAAGTCCTATCCATTTGTTTGAATTAACCATCTATTTGAACCTTCTAACCTCTCATGAGCACTTGAATTGTTATGAACTGTGTAAAAGTTAAAGTGTGGGTGGTTGGTTTGTGTTTTGAGTGGAACTAATGAAATAAGGAGAAAGGTGCACTGTTTTGAAAAATTAAGATCCACTTGAATTGAAAAAGAAAGAAAAGGAAAAAATAATTGTATTTCCTTGAACAAATAAATTCCTTGATAAGTGGTGACTTTTGATGTAATTGTGCTTAAAGAAGTATGGGATAATATACGTTGATGTGAAGGTGGAGTTTGGTTTGAAATAAGTATGAGGTTTGAATGTTAAAGTATATGTATTAAAGTGCTTAGGGAGGTGTAGTCACTCTTATATCTAAATGTAACATACCCGTCCCGCAACCTACATTGCAACCAAATAAAGTCCTACTTGATCTTAGACTGAATGAGCTCGATTAGTTGAGAAGTACACTACGGGCAAGCCTATGGTGCATCTTTTGTTGCATATGAATGTTAATTTCTGAGAGTGAGTGAATTCTTTCTATCTTGAGTTCCTAAGTGCTCTTAAATTTTATTGTGTGGAACTACTCTATTTTGTTGTGTGAGTGCACTTGATTCATGAAGGAAAGGTAATCCTTGACCTCTATGCTAGAGTAAGTGGGTGAGTTGTGAATAATGCATGGTACTTGTAAGTCAAATCTTGAGGTGAAGATGTTACGCTTTTTTGCTTTGTCTATTTTAAGTATTCTTGGTTTGATGAGTTAGGAGAATTGTTTAAAAATATCGTGTCTATATAAAGTGTAGTTTGATTACTCGAGAACGAACAATGTTTTAAGTGTGGGGTGTTGATGATAGGCTATAATTACGTATTTTAGTTGCTTATTACACTCTAACTTACTGCACTTTAATTGAGTTTGAGCTTTAATCGCTAGCGTTTTGCACTAATTGTGTGTTTTATGCCTTGTAGGAGTGATTTCGAGTTATATAGATGTTATGGAATGAATTCAAGTGATTTAGAGACTTGAAGTCTGAGTAAAATCCTAAGGAATTAATTCGGGATCGTGTTCGGGGATCAAAATTTAATAGTTAAGAACGAAAGAAGAATCGAGTAGGCATATAATGCACTATCTAGTAAAATGCACATAAATTTTCTTCCATAACTTCATTTTAGCTGAACAATATGTGGTTGGAAAGATAACTCAAAGGGATACAACTTTCATGTTTTATATTTTACCAAATTTCAGGCGGAACGGGGTGAAAAATGTGCGAAACAGAACACTGGCCAAAAACCGCGCCCAGGTCCGCAGTTGAATCCGCGGCCGCGGACGGGCTGCCATAAAACAGTCCTTTTTCGCGTAGGAGAAGGTATAATTGTTTGGGACCAACCCTACTTGGTATATATACATACAAAAACGTTATTTTGAGACTTTTGACACATATTCGACCTAAAGAGGCAGAGACGCAATAGGAGCAAGGCGGGGAATTCGTCTACAAGTTTTTCCTTCCTCTTCCTATTTTTCATTGTTGGTTATGAATTTTAGTATTATAGTTTTACATACTATTATGAATAGCTAATTTTTTATCTAGGGTTTTTATGGAACCTTTTGTAGGATAAATTCTTGTTATGTTTTTATATAATTGAGCCGTTGGATTTCTCTACTTGTTCAACTACGTGTTCATTAATGTTGATTGAATGGTCATCGACTGACTGTGCCTATTTATTATGTGTTTCTTGAGAAAGGATATATATTTAGGTGGTTGTTGTACAACGTCACTCCTAACGTATGTGAGAAATCAATATTGCGGGTTTAAAGGTAGGTTTAGAAATAACAAAGCCTTGACGTGGTCCTAATGAGTGGTTAGATAAAGCCAACTAGCGTAGTTCGAGAGAATATGTCTAGTAAATTGTTGTAGTTTCTCGAGAGAGAATTACGGCACCTAAAGTGCTCACGATCAGTAGAGAATACATAGGCGAAATTATATGGAACATAGCGAGAAAGATTCCAACATTTGGGAAAATCATAACTCTAGACCTCCTTATCTTGTCTGAAATTTCATCCTTGTTAGTTGATAATCTTACTGCTTTATAATAGTTGTTAGTTAATTAGTTAGAAATAAATATTGTAATCTCTATAATTAGGATATTGTTTGGACTTGTGTTTCTTAGCAATATTGAACAATTGTAGTTAAGTCTTAGTTCTCTGTGGGATTCGACTCCGGACTTATAAACTGGATTATATTTGCAGCGACTGCTTATCCTTTTTAGGACTAGAGTTGGGCGTGATCAAATTTTGGCCTCTAGTAAAAGTACCCCTGCCTCCAGATGAGGCGCCATTGAACCCACCGGAATGACGAGGCCTCTTATCTGACCCTTCGACTCGTCCGGCGACATTGGCTGCATCCTGAAAAGAAATCTCGCTCCCAGTCTCCTTATCCATCTGCAATCTAATAGGCTGAGCAAGTCCCTCAATAAACCTCCTCACTATCTTTCTCTCTCTCTCTGTGGGAAGTAAAAGAATAGCATGACAGGCCAAATCCACAAAACGGGTCTCATACTGAGTAACAGTCATGCTGCCCTACTGGAGACACTCGAACTGACGGCGGTGCTCCTCTCTTAAGGTGATAGGCACAAACTTCTCTAAGAAGAGATGTGAGAACTGGTCCCAAGTAAGAGCAGGCGATGCAGCTAGTATGGACAACAAATAATCCCTCCACCATTTCTTGGCAGAACCAGTCATCTGAAAAGCAGCAAAGTCAACCCCATTGGTCTCTAATATACCCATGTTCCAAAGAACCTCATGAAAACTATCAAGATATTCCTGGGGATCCTCTGAAGTAGCACCACTGAAATGAACTTGAAAGAGCTTGGTAAACCTATCCAATCTCCATAAGGCCTCAGAAGACATAGCTGACCCATCACCGGGCTGTGCCGGAGCAACCGGCTGGACTACTCCGACTGGATAAGCTACTGGAGTCTGAAACTGGGGAGCCATCTGCTCTGGAGTGTGAGTAGCAGGAGTCTGGGCTTGTCCTCTAGCCTGAGATACAGCTGGTGCCATGGGGAATGTGCCAGTCTGGTCCACACTCTCCATAAGGCCCACCAATTGGACCAAAGCATCCTGAAGCACTGGGGTGGCAATGAACCCCTCCGGGACCTGAGCTGGTCCGGCAGGAATAGTCTGAGCTGGAACCTCCTAATCAAACTCTACATGAGGCTCCACAGCTGGGGCTGCTGCTCAGGCTCTGGGCTGAGCCCTGCCCCTGCCTCGGCCTCTGGCACGGCGTCGGCCTCAACCTCTGCCCCTCGTAGGAGCTTCTGCTGGAGGCTTTGGCTGCTGCTCAGCTAAAGAAGCGGTACACGTTCTCGCCGTCTGCGAGAGAATAAGAACAGGAGAGTTCAATCACTATTGAGTAAACCAAATCGCACGACAGAGTTGAATAAAAGTGGAATTTTTCCCTAAACTTCATAGCCTCTGGGAGATAAGTACAAACGTCTCTGTACCGATCCTCCAGACTCTACTAAGTTTGCTCGTGACTCGTGAGACCTATTTAACCTAGGGCTCTGATACCAACTTGTCACGACCTGGAATTCCTACTGTCGGGATCGTGATGGCACCTAACAGTTCACCGGCTAGGCAAGCCAACGTTAGAACATTTTTACTTATTTTAGCAGTTTATACAGTAACATTGTAACTAAAATAACAGATATGTTCCAAATACAAATAAGGAAATTAAACGGCCAATCGTCTATTACGATTCCTTGAATCTGGTGTCAGGAGTTCACGAGATTCTAAAGTAATACAAATAAAGGTCTGAAATAAGTATAAAGCTGTCTAAATGAAGTTATACAGCTAAAATAAAAGAGGATGGAGACTTCAGGTGCTGCGGGCGCTGAACAACCGTACCTCAAGCCTCCGCAGTTATCCGATCCGAGCTCACTAATGACCGCTGCTGGGATCATCTCCAAAATCTGCACAATATGTAGAGTGTAGTATCAGTACAACTGACCCCATGTACTGGTAAGTGCCGAGCCTAACCTCGACGAGGTAGTGACGAGGCTAAGGCGGGGCATCTATACAAAACCTGTACGCAGTATATAAATGACAGAATAATAAAAACACAGAACAGAACCAAACAACCAACTGAAATCGATAACCACAGCCTCTAGAGTGAACCAGTGTCGTCTAGAGTTACCAATCCTTACTATATCAGATAATGAAAGAAATACCGGAAGGAAATGCGGTTCAGGAAATAGAAAAATATAGTTTTGTTGCGGCGCGCAACCCGGTCCCACCAGACATCACAACATTCTCCCATATTCCTCCGTAACAAATACAATAAAGGTAACTAATATATATATGTTGTGGCGCGCAACCCGATCACATCATATATCAATATCAATAGGATAATTCACCCTTATTTCACCATATCAATCCATCCTTATTTCTCCTGTTGCGGCGTGCAACCCGATCCTACCGTATAAACATATTTACCCTTATTCCTCCTTATCAATCCTCCCTTATTCCTCATGTTGCGGCGTGCAACCCAATCCCACCATATCAGTACCAAACACTCAATGTACACGGTCAATTTACAGTCTAGATCACAAGACCTTTACGATAAATAAATACCAAACTGAACCAAGCAAAGGAAACCTTGATCAATATAAAGTCTACTCAAATAATATTACACGGCGAGACCAATCCAGCAATTTACAATAAAAAGGTGCAAACAAGTCGAATTAAGCAAATAGCAGGGATTAGGGGACCAATGGGAAGAACTAACATAGCTAACAGGAGAAGATATTGATTAACACGTAGCAGTTAAGCATGGAAGCATTTAGAGCATATAACAATTAAGACAGGGAATGAAACAATTAAAGGAAATAAGTAAATAAAGGAGAACAAATAATTTGGCGACGTATAAGCACTCGTCAGTTTGCATATACGCCGCTCACATGGATTTCACATAATCACGTAGTTCGTGGGTTCCTAATTCCCTCAAGTCAAGGTTAGACACAACACTTACCTCGATCCACATGCCACTCACTGCTCAATTATCGTTTTTCCTCTAGTTTCCACCTCCAAACCACTTGTATATAGTCATAATTAACTTAATAACATCAAATATTTCTAAAGAAATTAATTTCAGTACATAAATTTAGGTTTTCCAAACTTTTTCCCAAAAAGTCAAAAATTGACCCCCGGGCCTGCTTGGTCAAAACTCCGGGTTCGGACCCAAACCCATTCACCCATTCACCCCCGAGCCCGAATATGTAACTAGTTTCGAAATCCGCCCCCAAATTGAGGTCTAATTTCTAATTTCCCAAAAATTTCTAATTCGCAATTACAAAGCTCACAAATGCAAAAAAAAATATCGCAAATGCGAACCCCTCGCATTTCTGCAGCCTTCGCAAATGCGAACCATTTGCTCGCAACTGCGAACATTGGACTTCCGCAAATGCGACAAAAACCTCGCAAATGCGACAAAAACCTCGCAAATGCGAGAATCCCCAGTCCCAGCCCATGCTCCCAAATGCGATGGTTCTTTGCAAATGCGTGGCTCGCATTTGCGAGCCAGACCTCGCAATTGCGAGACCTGTAGACCTGAAACACACCAGATATTTTTCCTAAGTTCATTTCATTCCGTAGCCTATCCGAAACTCACCCGAGCCCTCGGGGCTCTAAACCAAACATGCACACAAGTCTAAAAATATCATATGAACTTGCTCTTGTGATCAAACCGCCAAAATAACACCTAGAATTACGAATTTAGCACTAAATCACATAAAATTCCCAAGAACACTTTGAAATTCCTATTTTCACAACCGGACGTCCGAATCACGTCAAATCAATTTCATTTTCACCAAATTTCACAGATAGGGTATAAATATCATAATGGACTTGTACCGGGCTCCAAAACTAAAATACGGATCTGATACCAACAAGATCAAACATTAACCAATTTCTTAAAATCATTAAATTTTCAATCTTTCAATTTTCAACAAAAATTCATATCCCGAGCTAGGGACCTCGGAATTTGATTTCGGGCATACGCTCAGGTCCCATATTTCACTACGGACCCATCAGGACCGTCAAAATACGGGTTCAGATCTGTTTACTCAAAATGTTGACCGAAGTCAACTAAAATCAACTTTTAAGGCCAAAAATTATTATTTCATCAATTTTCAACATAAAAGCTTTTCGGAAACACGTCCGGACTGCGCACACAAATTGAGGAGGGTAAAAATGATATTTTTAAGGCTAAAGAGCGCAAAATTGAGTTCTAAAGACTCCAAAGAGCGCAGAATTGAGCCCAGACTAAACACTTTATAAGTGTGGCCTTAAAAAAAGTGGCCAAAGATTCTAATCAGAGATCACGCTTATAAATCGTATTTATAGATACTTTTGGCAACACTTTTTAAGCGTTGTCTATAATTAGTGTGGCTATATGCCAAAAATACTGGTCAATTGACCTCTACTACTAAATATGACATCAAGCTCACTAAGACCCTTTGTCCGTCCCTTCCCCCCTTAAGATTAACTAGTATAAATCAAAAAGTGTATTGATGTATGAATCTAAATTCATATTTAAATATTAATATATTTTATAAGATTTAAATATGAAATAATTAAGATCGTTTATTTTCTCAATATCTAAATATATAAAATTTAAT
The DNA here is from genome assembly GCA_005239505.1 of Nicotiana paniculata. Classification (NCBI taxonomy): domain Eukaryota; kingdom Viridiplantae; phylum Streptophyta; class Magnoliopsida; order Solanales; family Solanaceae; genus Nicotiana; species Nicotiana paniculata. Next base: position 60,344 of record ML356592.1, read on the forward strand.
TATTGAAAGTTAATATAATATAAAGTTTAAATAATATACTAATTAATATTAATACATCAACTAAATATAAAACAAATAAAGTATATGGTTGCACGTTATGGTGCTGGCTAACGATGATCGTTGTGGGTGTTGACTGACAGCGGTCGTAGTTATGAGAGGTGCTTTTTCCTTTGACTTAGTCAAAAGTGAACGCTTTTGGTGTTTATCAACTATTTAACAAGCTCTGGTTGTTAGATATTATAGAAGTTGTGACATTTCTTTTTTTTTTTTAATGGGAACTCAGTTTTAGAGGTGTAGTTTTTGCTATTTTAAGTGTTTAGATATAGTTCCAATTATTGTTATACCAACAAAATCAAACATTAACCAATTTCTTAAAATCATTAAATTTTCAATCTTTTAATTTTCAACAAAAATTCATATCCCGAGCTAGGGACCTCGGAATTTGATTCCGGGCATACGCTCAGGTCCCATATTTCACTACGAACCCATCAGGACCGTCAAAATACGGGTTCGGATCTGTTTACTCAAAACGTTGACCGAAGTCAACTAAAATCAACTTTTAAGGCCAAAAATTATTATTTCATCAATTTTCAACATAAAAGCTTTCCGGAAACACGTCCGGACTGCGCACACAAATTGAGGAGGGTAAAAATAATATTTTTAAGGCTAAAGAGTGCAAAATTGAGTTCTAAAGACTCCAAAGAGCGCAGAATTGAGCCCAGACTAAACACTTTATAAGTGTGGCCTTAAAAAAAGTGGCCAAAGATTCTAATCAGAGACCACGCTTATAAATCATATTTATAGATATTTTTGGCAACATTTTTTAAGCGTTGTCTATAATTAGTGTGGCTATAGGCCAAAAATACTGGTCAATTGACCTCTACTACTAAATATGACATCAAGCTCACTAAGACCCTTTGTCCGTCCCTTCCCCCCCTTAAGATTAACTAGTATAAATCAAAAAGTGTATTGATGTATGAATCTAAATTCATATTTAAATATTAATATATTTTATAAGATTTAAATATGAAATAATTAAGATCGTTTATTTTCTCAATATCTAAATATATAAAATTTAATTATTGAAAGTTAATATAATATAAAGTTTAAATAAAATACTAATTAATATTAATACATCAACTAAATATAAAACAAATAAAGTATATGGTTGCACGTTATGGTGCTGGCTAACGATGATCGTTGTGGGTGTTGACTGACGGTGGTCGTAGTTATGAGAGGTGCTTTTTCCTTTGACTTTGTCAAAAGTGAACGTTTTTGGTGTTTATCAACTATTTAACAAGCTCTGGTTGTTAGATCTTATAGAAGTTGTGACAATTCTTTTTTTTTAATGGGAACTCAGTTTTAGAGGTGTAGTTTTTGCTATTTTAAGTGTTCAGATATAGTTCCAATTATTGTTATTTATATCTAGTGTTTGATGGATGTTTTTGGTAATCATTCTTTTCATAATTTCAATTAAATCTAACAAGCAGAATTTGTTATGTTTTTTGCAAAGACAAAAGTATTTAACGGACCAAGACTGCTCAAAAATGCATTTTACAATGATGAGATATCCCAGGATATCCTAGGGGTGTTCGTTGATTGGTGCGGTACGGTACGGTATTTAGACATTTCGGTTCAGTATTTTCGGTATTCAGTTTCATAAAATGGTATACCAATAACATACCTAATTAAATTCGGTATGATTCGGTTTTTCTCCTTTCGGTTTTAGTTTATTTGGTTCAGTAAATTCGGTTTATCCGGTTTGAACACTAACTAGTGCATAGAGTCATAGACGATAATAATTAAAGTACTCAAAAATACAAAACTAAAAACGTTTGTTGACAAAAGTTTTGTCCAAAACCAACAAATACCAACCTATAGAGAGAAAACTTAGAGAAATATCTTGTTACTTGCTTAGAGTTAATTGACGAACTTAGAGAATAAAGAAAAGTAAAATTTTAGATTTCTTATATTTATGTTATAATTAATAAAATGTGTATTGTGTAATATAATATATATTTCGGTATGATATCGATATTTCGATATTTCATTTTAAAATACCAAATACCATACCTAATACCAATAGTTTTTAAAACTTAAACTAAATATCATACCGAATACCAAAATATCGAATACCGAATACCGAATACTAAAATATCGAATACCGAATACCAAAATTTTTAGTTTCGGTACGATAATTTGATATTTACCAAATTATGCACAACCCTAGGATATCCCATGATATTAGTTATCCTACCTTCTATATGGGATAATTAATCCCATCATTTTAGTGTAAAAATCATCTCCTCATTAGCTAATATCCCACATTAAACATACGATAAAGTTAATCACAAACTTTATCCCGGGATTATTATTCTTATCCCATGTACCAAACGACCTCTTAAAATTGCTATTTAAACTTACCTCTACAAAGGGACCATTTTTATCATTTAGGGGTCATTTGGTTGGGGAAATAAGTTATTCCAAGATAATATTTTCGGGATTGTTATCCCATAGGGATAAAAAAACAGTATAATCTCGGGATCCGGATTAGTTATACCGCAATTTTATCCCAATAAAACTTGAGATAAACTCATCTCAAATTTAACTCCTTCATTTGGGAAATAAGCTATACTATGATTAATTATTCCGAGATTAATTATCTCGGAATTAGTTATTCCACCCTCCCGTGAGGATAAAAAATATTACAATCCCGGGATGCCTAATTTTGAAATTAGTTATATCACTATTTTATCTTAATTAAATATAGGATAAACTCATCTTAAATTTAATCACGAAATGCCTTGTCTCTTATTTTACCCTGAATCCGAGAACCCATGGAGCTTGGTCCGGTCCGAAATCGGGCCGTAATGTCGAATTTGGTATCTAAAACCTCACAAAACCCTCGTCTTCAACTTGCAGCCTTACCTTCATAGTAGTATTCAGGCTTGGAGCTACAGGCAACTGTTAATATCAGCTAGTGAAAGGATACTCCAAGAAAAATGGTGAGCAAGAGGCAGAAATTAGCTCGAAAGCGATACAAGGAAGAACATCCAGACTTATTCCCTAAGCCAGAACCAACTCCACCCAAAGACCCAAACAAGAAAAAGAAGAAGAGCAATTTCAAGAAGAGAAAAGGAGAATCCAAAGATCCTAATAAGAAACGTTTATTACATACAAAGCGCCCTTTTAGAGTCGCTGGAATGAAGCCTGGCGAAAGCTGTTTTATTTGTAAAGAACACGACCACATTGCCAAGGATTGCCCTAGGAAAGCAGAATGGGAAAAGAATAAGGTATCCTTTTTTCCTTGGGCTAAATTTTTAGTTTCTTTATTTTTCTGTAAATCTGTATTGCAGTGTCTTTGAGCTTAATATTCCATAACTTGCTCCCTAAGTGCATTAGTTTAACCGAGTACATTTTCTGCCAAAAACATTCTAAATCATACCAGACATGGCCAAATTGGGTAGAGTCTATTTAGTCTTTTAATTTGTAACTTCAATACTCAATGATGTTTTGCTACATTAGAAGCATATTATTGCTCTCATACTGATTGGTGCTTCTTTGTTTCATATGTGTTAATGAAGATATGTTTGCTTTGTCGTCGACGCGGTCACAGCCTGAAGAATTGCCCCAACAAGGATGATGAATCCGTGGATAAAAAATTGTGTTACAATTGTGGGGAAACGAGTCATTCATTGGCTAACTGCCCCTATCCGCTTCAAGATGGTATTTTCCCTTTGACCTTACCAAATATGGACAATGTATGTTCCGTTACTCTTATTGTCATTTTTTTGGGAGGCATAGCATCTTTTCAGCTTTTCAGCCTTTTCTTGCCCTTCTCATTTTATTTTCATTAGGGCCCTTTATTTTCCCTGTACTCTTTGTAATATGCATTAACTTAGTAATGCGAAGTATGGAAGTGCTTAAGCCTCAAATAGTTTAATGCTTAACTACTAAATACGACGCTTAACCAACTGGAGGGGTCATGGATAGTTGGTGAACTGTTGTATTGCTTTCTTGACCAGTGGTACTCCATGTATCCACACTTGTAAAGTCAGGCGCTGCCACAAATGGGTTAATGCCGAGTTACGAAATAATTCTCATTCAGAAATCTCTGGCGGAGACAAAAAAACTAAATGTATACAAGCAATGAGTATAAGAGCTACAAAAATATGGATTCACAAAATTCTTGCTATATGTCTGCTATTCCAAATTGAGTTGCCCTTGTGTTACAAGGGTCCATCAAAATCGACTAACAATAATATCACTTCTTTTAGAAAGTTTCTTCTTGTTTCTCTTATTAGTAATATCATGTTGTTTTCTTAATTATGCAGGGGGGACAAAGTTTGCCAATTGCTTTATTTGTAAAGAACAAGGTCACTTGAGTAAGAATTGCCCTAAAAGTACTCATGGTATATACCCAAAGGTACACATATTTGATTGGCTTCAGACACTATTTTCAATCACTTCACAGCTACCTTCTGATGCTGGTTCAATACCCTTCGTGTTTATTTCTAGCCTAAAACAAGCTCATCTCTGAGAAGGGAACTTTGAAACATTAAGTACTACAGGAGGTTAGAAGTTCAAGTTTTTGATGTCTTTTTTGCAGGGTGGTTGTTGCAAAATTTGCGGCGGTGTTACACATTTGGCAAAAGATTGTCCTAATAAAACCGGCAAAGCTTTTGATGGGGCCTTTGGTAGAGTTAAAGCTTGTACGTATTTTCGTGTATTATTCCATTGATTTGTTCTCCAAGACATCTAGTTTGCCTTAGCATTTGAAAAAAAAAAAAAGATTTCTGCTACCTGCGACTTTTGTATGCTATCCTTTTACATACCATACAATCATTATACCTTTTTATATGCTTTGACTTCTTAACTTATATGCTATCACTGCACATATTCACACTCTCTATCTTCTTTGTTATTCAGCTTGGTCCATGTCCTATATGCATAGTCATTTTCGCCTCAACTGTTGTAGATTTAGCAAGGCTGCATATGAACTCTATGAACTGAATCACTCACTCTCTTCTATTTTTTTTTTTTGGTACAAGACCTAGTCTTGATGGTATAATGACAGTGACAACTTTATCAGAAATTCTCTTGCTTTCCGTGATCTGTGGAACAGTTTTGGTCACGGCACAGCCAAGCCAACATCTTTTGTAGCAGAAGATAACTAATCAAGCTACAGTTTGTCTGTTTTTCATGTTTGTTCCAATAATTTGAATGCCTAATAGTCCCAGCGTCCTAATTTATGTGAAAGTGTTTGACTGTGCACGGAGTTTAAGAAAGAAAGGAAGACTTTTGAAACTTGTGGTCTGAAACAAACTATAGAAATTTGTGTGCTAAAAAGAAAATTTTAAAGTTGAATTGTTACTAAATATAGAAAGGTGTCATTTTTATTCGCGACTAACTATAAAGGAAAGGGCACCCAATGGTGTAGCCTAGTGGTCAATGAAGTGAGTGAGAATCATGAGGTTTCAGGTTCAAATCCAGTGGAGGCAAAAAAACACTAGGTGATCTATTCAAGCGTTGGTGCCTTGGTGGATAGAGTTACCTGGTACATGTTGCTGGTGGGAGGTGGCATGTGTCCCCTGGAATTAGTCGAGGTGCGGACAAACTAAGCTAGACACCAGGACTATAAAAAAAAAAGTGTCACATAAAGTGGGACGGAGGGAGTAAGTCATATCGCAGTCAGTCTAGTTCCATTATAATATAAAGACCATACGTCCTCATGTCCTCTTTTGTGCACTCCCAACAATTCCATGTTCGTGAATTTTGTGTCAAATGTGGCAATGAAGCAGTGCATTTAATTGGCTTACATCGGTGATTGTTTTAGAAGAGATGTGTCATGACATGACATGCGAATAACTTTGGTGGATGTTTGTTTGCCCCTTATTTGATTCCAAAACATGCTGTGGTATATTGGTTTTTATTTTACTGTATGCCATTAGTTTAGTGGCAGCAAATGCTGCTTGTTCGTGTTGGTTTGGTTATTCTTACAGTTTTGCTCTTTTTTGCGACTTTTCCTTGTTTCTGGCAGTTCAATTTGAGGATCGGCCAAGGGGACAAGTTACCAAACTCAGCAGTGGGGATGATTTGGAAGATGACTTCATGGCAGAGGAAGTTCATGAAGACGGTGATGCTCAATTAAAGAAGAAAAAAGAACCTAAAGTTGTGAATTTTGTAGGATGAGTGAGTCTCAGGAAGAAGTGGTGATTCTGGAAACTGAAGCGCAATCTATTGAATATGTCTTGTCTGATAACTGCAATCCGTTTTAAATTTACATTGGCAGTATTCTTTTCTCCTCTAGTTAATGAGGATCTTGGCCATAAAATACGTCAGAAAATGAAACACTTAATGACAAATTGTTTGAGAGGTGCTGCTGGGAGCAGCTAATGCCTAACGAAGTCCTTTGAGTTTTGACGAAAAGGCATAGGACAGTTTTAGTGATCAATGTACTCGCCATCAGTTCTTAGGTGAATCTCATTCTTCCCAGCTCTACTTCTATCCCGTTTCTTTTTCACGAACAGATGTTATGCTCATCTGCACTGCGTAGTATATTTTATGGAAATCATTTTTGATTGTCAAGAATTTCTGGTTGTTAGCAGCATAATAGATGGTAGAGTTCATGCTTATCTTTTTTACTTTCTGGATTTCCATCAGGAGGTACATTTCTTTAGGTCAATAAGGCCTTGTTGAAGTGGCCAAGATTGAGATGTCGTTGTTGTTGAGATTATTTCATTTGAGTCGTGTATATGTATTTTTCTTTCCACAAAAATGAATATATCTTGTCTTGCATATCAAATGTAATATTGTATCCTGATAATAAGTTATGGTTGTTTTTAATAGTATTCAACTTGTCATTGGAATTTGGCTGTGGAAAAACGAATTTTGCTACAAGGGCAACATGAATGAAACTGTCTTAATTTGAAAACTCAAATCTAAAGCCATGAGGATACGTCTACAGTATGAGTCATTCAAACCATTTGGAAGGGCAAAAAAGAAAATAGGTACTCCCTTCGTTAAACTTATTTCCTTTTTGGTCCGTTTCAAAAGATAATGACCCTGGTCTAAATTTAGAAATAATTTAGCTTAAACTTTTAATTTTACCCTAAATTGGAACGGAGGGTGCAGTAGCATAAAGAAAAAAAAGTCAACATGAAAGTGCAAACTGTCCTAATGTAACAGGAATAACGACTGTCGTGCAAACAGCAACAGGCATGACCAAAGAGTGGTCGTGGACAAGGTGACTAATTGATGAGCCTCAGAAAAGCTCAGATAACTCTCAACCCCTTATGTTTTGCTGTTCCTCAAAATATGCCGAATTTCTCTCATGTTTTATAAACCAGCTCATGTTTCCTCTTTTACGGATTCAAGGATCTCTATCCCCATTCCATTCTAACTCTATTCTCTACCATTTTCTCCTTTATCCCCCCCATCCCTTTTCTTTTTTTTCCTATCCATTTTGCAGAGATCCTTACCTATCTCATTCCAGGACAACATGGTATAGTATCTTCCTTCTTTTCCCTTGTTTTGTGTTTCATTTCCTTTTTCTCAGATCATTATATTCTATTCATCATTTTCTGTATTATTCTTGTTTCATAATAACAAATTTGGAGATTTTCAACTGAAATGGCACCCAACTAATCCGTAAAGCTGGTGCATAAGAAATTTCTCATCATATGAAAAACAAGGACTGAAAAAAAGTTGGTGCTTTGATGGAAGAGGTTGCCTTTTCTTTTGTCCTGGAAACTTCATCTTGGTTGGCAGTTTTCAGGATTTCAAGTCAATGGATATGTGCAGAGGCAATACAACAACAACAACAACTACCCAGTAAAGTCCCACAAAGCTGGGTCTGGGGTAATCTGTACACAGACCTTACCCCCACCCCGAACGGGATGTCAATGGATATGTGCAGAGGCAATACAAGATTTAAATTTTATGGGTTCAACTTTTAAAGTTTTTAGCTTTGAACCACATTATATTTTTAAAGTTATGAGTTCATATCTACTATTTGTTGCAAATTTAGTGAACTTTTACATATAAGTTTATGTTTCGCGCCGAAACTACTCATTAAGATGAACCCGGTACCAAAGGGCTGAATACGTGCACCTACTACTCATTTGTGACAATAGTTGCAGACTTAAACTTGAAAATTTCAACTCTATGTATGCATGTATATGTGTGTGTGTTTGTGTATTTTGAACCTAATGCTGTATCTACAGAGAAAAGGTGGATCTGCTCATGCTGGTTGGTTGCATGCATCTGTCAATAGTTGTGTAAAACTGACTTTCTTTAAGATTTATCGGTTAAGATGAGGATCCGCGTAGCTGTTCACTGTAATGACTTTTTCATTTTGTTTTTTCTCTTGTTCATGACTTGACAAATATATGGGCAGGCGAATGCTGTTTCTGGAATGGCAGTACAAGATGAATGTAAGCTAAAATTCTTGGAATTAAAAGCAAAGAGAAACTACAGGTTCATTATTTTCAAGATTGATGGCCAGGAAGTGGTGGTGGAGAAGCTTGGCAGCCCTGAAGAAAGCTATGCAGATTTTGCTAACTCTCTGCCTGCCGATGAATGTCGCTATGCTGTCTTTGATTTAGACTTCATAACTAATGAAAATTGCCAGAAAAGCAAGATTTTCTTCATTGCTTGGTATCCTTTTCCTCCTTTTTTTAACCATGTTGTCTTCATTTCTCAAGCAATCTCAACTTTGGTAATTACTATGAAGACTTACCTCTTGTAATCGGTAAACGTTACCTGAGGGTTACACACTGTCAATGCATGACACATAACCTTCTTAGTTTACTTGCTGCTAAGGCTCGGGTGTTAGATATGGTTACTATAGATAGCATCGAATAGGTAGAGATAGATTTAGCTAAGAGCATGGGGGATAAGTCAATTTTCTAAAACTTCTAAATTACACAGAATACAGGTGCATCAGCATATGAGTAGTTAAGTATTAGTGACAGATAGTTTGGAGTTTCATCAGTACCTTGGTTCTCGAGTTGTTGGTTGTCCAAAAACAAAGGGCAGTCTGGTGCACAACGTATCCCGCATTCACGCAGGGTCCGAGGAAGGATCGCATCTCAAGGGGTGTGATGTAGACAACCTATCCTAATGCAAGCATCAGTAGCTGTTTCCACGTTTCGAACCCGTGACCTATAAGTCACACGGAGACAACTTTACCTATCCTAATGCAAGCATCAGTAGCTGCTTCCACGTCTCGAACCCGTGACCTATAGGTCACACGGAGACAACTTTACTGTTGCTCCAAGGCTCCCCTTCTTGTTGGTTGTTCCAAAAGCACTTACCAAATGATTCACCGGGTTCAATTTGCAGCAATAACAAGCTTTGGCGTCGTTCTAATAACTTTATTATGAATTTTAGGTCACCAGAAACGTCAAGGGTGAGGATGAAGATGGTCTACGCGAGCTCAAAGGATAGGTTCAAGAGAGAACTGGACGGTATTCAAGTTGAGTTGCAAGCAACAGATCCTAGTGAAATGAGCTTTGACATTGTAAAAGCACGAGCCTATTGAGTCTCATGACCTTAACATCTCCAGCCTTAATACAGTTACATAACCAGCATCTTTGCTTGTGTTCATATTATACACTGATCTGTGTATCTGTTGATGTAATATTATGTGCCTTACTCTGTAGTCCGAATGCTGCAACAACATAACAGCATTCCGTTTCAGTTCCATCTTCCTTTGCCTTAACATCTCCGAGTCTTAAAATAGACAAAAATCATATATCAATTGGTGGCTTTTTTCTTATTGTTGCTCTTAAATAAAAACATCTGATTCTGCTCTTTATGCGTGTCAACTTTAGTGATGACAACTTCTTAATGGATAACTTGTTTAAGATATGCAGACTACATTTACTAAAATAACTTATAGACTGAAATGCATCTGAATGTACAAAAACACGTTTTAGTTTGGGTAATTCCATTGCATTTTCTTTATATCAACACCATTTACCAGCTGTCATCAAAGTTTTACAGAACGTATGCAACTGTATTTTATTTTTCTCCTCTTCAAAGATTTCTTCACTACACTAACCTTCTTGGAAAACCTTGACAAGTTTAAGTTCTATACACTAACGGTTTCACAGTCGAGGTCTAATTGCAAGTAACTCTATTTAGCAAATTATATTAATATATAAAAAGGAAAAGGCTGTAACTGAATTGTTTTCTCCTACACATATATTATCCCAATACCAAGATTTATCGTTCGTGCTCCTTCATTGTGTTAGATGATTAACACAACAAACTCTATCAACAAAATATACCTCACTTGTACGTGTAAGTAATGAGTTAAAAAACCTATACTATTCATTGTTGTTTGCTTTCTTTCTTCCAGTACTGTTGTTCCCACGATTCTACTTGTTTTATTGAAGTTTCTTTTCCATCAAGAATAGAGTGAAGACCTGCAGGACCAAAGGGAGGTAGCATGGTGCAAGGTATTGCGTCCGAGGGGCCTTCAACGAGAGATTCTGACATGAACTTCTTTGTCACTCCTTCAGCTGGGCATGCCATTGCTTCTGAACAAAGCTCAACTGCTTTTCGTGGTACAACGGGCTTGTATTTCAAGAGCATTGCGTACTCGCTCAATAGATGGAACATGTAGTCATACACATAATCCATTTTGAGTTGTTCTTGAATGAAATCGCTGGCTGCCTTACCAATGGCCTCTGCCTATTTTATTCACCAAAGTCATCGTTAAACATGATAAAACATGGTCGCAGGAAAATTAACAATAATTCAGCTTGATATTCTATTAAGAGCATAAATATGAGAATTTGCAGTAGAAATAAATGTATGTGTCATTAATGCGTGTGTGTCAATGCTGCTTGAAAATATGTATTCCTGACATCTAAAATCATGATCATTTCGTTTTTAACTGCACCTGAGAAAACTTAAGCTACCAGTACTTTCCTCGTTCTTCAAGCATAATTTGGGTGTTGAGAATACAGACAACACTAAAATGGTCTGATGCATCAATCGATTCTAGTTACTAACTTAGAGAAGAACACTAATAAGATGGTGAAGACATGATTTTGTAGCATCGAAATTTTCAGGTGAATTGGCAGCCCAAACTTGAAAATAGAGCTGGGGTCAAATGATAGATTACCTCTTGTTGATGAGTATTTCCCCAGTCAACAGCATGCTTGATAGATCGGCATTTGTCATTGTCTTTTACGGGCCAGTAATGTTTCAGCGGCATCAAACCTCTGGTGTAGAAATCGTAGTAGTGGGGTTCTACAAGTAATGTAACAGAATCACAGGCCAGAATGTATTTTTCACTCACGGACCATGCAGATCCTTCTATATAAATCTTGTATCTGACACATCGCATGGGGCAGAAAAGAGAAAAATAAGACAACATTTAGGACGATATAAATAACAAACACAGACATGTTCACGAAAAACAAAGACATACCAATAAGAAAAGTACACTTGTTTCATACCTGTGGATGCACTGACTAGCTAAGTCTGATTGCTTGTAACCTTGCCTCTGTTCTTGAATCCAGTCCTACATATATTTCCATATTCACCACTAAAATTTCTTTTGCATTCTACCTTTAAAACATATTTCCAGATTCATCACTGTAATTAGTGTCACAAAAGCTGGGAATCTGATAGGCCCAGATCCCGGAGCTACAGTGACAATGACAAACATGTTCCACATACATTCACCGCACCAGTTATATTAATATGGAGCAGTACCTAAAAGATACATTTATTGTTGAAGATTTGCTTCAGTTACTGTTGCAATTGTTTAGCACAATAAGTTGCTTAGATCTAGAACGAATTTCAATTTAAATTTCTATTAGATTGTTTAAGTTAGTTGAGATACTTTAGGTTTTTTGAATTTTAAATTATGTGGATTTTTTGTTCCTAATTGGTTATTTAAAGCCTTGTTATGATTAATAAAATCATTGACAGACATTTTCGATCCGCACTTCTAATCTTTTTGCTGCCCCATCTTTTAAAAACCAAACATTTGTAAGCCTGCAGTCGTATCACTTCAATTCCCTATCTTTTGGAGGGAGGTGGGAGAGGGGAAGAAGAGAGTTTCCTTTTTCTCTCTTTCTTTTTGGTAGCGGTAGAATATAGGGTGACGGGGTCTTGAAAAGCTGTATTTTTTGACAAAAGAATATGATTACAATGTTGCACAACTTGATACCTGAGCGTATACTCGTGCATTCCAGTCCTGCTTTTCTGAAACATTGCACTTGAGCAGATCCATCCTGGTTTCAGCAACAATAGGATTGCCCTTCCAATAGGCATATCGTTCCCTGTCGGTCCATTTCACCTTCTCATTGCCTTTTCTTAAATCCTTCGACAAAGTTTCCCAAGGCTTTATATTAATCTCTGGCCTACACAATGTTTTTGAAACAAAAAAAAAGGTTCACTAAAACTGTTAAGATTATCATATCAATATGGATGCAAGAAACTAAGAGTTTGTACCATCCCCAGAATGACCAATCTGGAAAAACAATATCCAAACTGGCATTGTTCCCACAGTATCGGAACAGAGGTGGAGGAGCAGGGGCATTAGGGCGTCGGTAGAATTCAGTATGAATGACTGGCCAGTCAACACAGTCGAACATCAAGTCCAAATCAGGAACTTTACCAGGGTACCTACGTAACATTTGTAAAATACCCCACAATGTGAATTGGTCCCTGCTTTGAAATGACTTCTGATATGTCTCAACATATGCTCTTCCTTTCACTATCACCAACCGAAAATTTGCCGTCCTTCTGGCTCGCATCACCATTTCTTCGGTGATTCCTGTTTCTCTCCAAGGCCATAGGTCATCATAGATCCAGCGGAAGTAATCAGGACACGTAGGCGGAGGAGCTGATGAAGTGGCTTGGTTTTGATCCGTGGATTTTGACGGGTAGTAAGAAGCAGGGCAAGTCCTTGTGAGATTCCCAAGTGTACAATTTAGTTGGACTTCCAGTTTCTTTTGGGGCGGCTTTGAGACTGCTGGTGTTGCATCAGTGTGATTGTGAAATTTTACGAGTTCCGGTTTCTTTTGGGGCTCTTTTGAGTTAGCTGTGGTTGTATCAGTGGGACTGTTGCGTGTTATGGGGGTTAATATTGACTTTCGTGGAGAATATCCTGCAATTGTCTGAAATATGGAAGAACAAAACCAATTATCCTAATAATTTCGAACAATTAAAAGTTTACAAAAACAAAATGATTTAGTTTAACCAGCAAAGTGCGATTAATCAAGCCCAACAACGGGATTCCCATTCAAGAAGAGGACGAATTGGTTCATACTGCAGACAACAACAAGATATGAATACTGAACGGTATTGATAGACGGTGTCTTCGACGTACATACATGATCATTGGTGCTTTATACAACAAAGGGTGTACCTATAATCACAAGGATGAAGGAACAAGATGATCAAGATTAGGTGAAGTTGCTTCACATTGGCACATAATCCCCAGTTTTTGTCACTATAGCAGTTTCCTAATGTAGCATAATAAGTAAATCTGATTCAATCCTGTTCCTATCTAGCATGAATTACTAGAAATGCTATGACTTGAGACAAGAAGTAAAAATTACTTTAAAAGCTAAAGATTACTCTACTATCCATCCCAGTCTTGCATTTTTTATGCGAGATTTTGTGCTGGGATGATCTTTCCTAGTCCCTCCAACCAAACGATTACCAATACCAGCCAGCAAAGCGAACAAAACAAGGGAGCTTTTGCCGTGCAAAGATAACCACAACCACATCCCCCTAAGGAAAAAAAAGAGCAACGAATACAGAAAACCATATAATTTAACAAAGATGTAAGAATTGAGGACCCCAAAAGAAAATGACCACCATTTATACTATTATATGTGTTATCAGTATTTATACCCGCGCGTTGCGTGGAGAATATTTTATAGTATCTTGATATTTGGCTTAATCTTATGAATAACACTTTTTGTCCTAAAATTGCTAAATGGCTTTTTATTGGTTTAATACGATGTCCTTTTATTATGTATAGATAATGTAATATATACTATATAGATACCTCTTCTAATAAAACATAGATAATATAGATTTCTTACTTCGTCCAAAAAAACATTTTCTTTTATTATTTTGTATAAAATGTATCAATATTTTGATTTTTTTTTCTCTACACTATATGCAACAATAACAACAAACCCAGTATGTTCGCACCATGTGGGGTCTGGGGAGGGTAGTCTGTACGCAGACCTTACCCCTACCTAACAGGTAGAGAGGCTGTTTCCAATAGACCCTCGGTTCAGGAAGGGTAATAAGAAGAAGCAATTAGACTTTTCGTTTATTTTTTTTCAATATAAAGTTTTAATTTTTACATTTTTTACTTTGTCCAAAATATATGTTCTTTTATTATTTTGTATAATTGTATCAATATTTTTAGAATTTTTTTTCTATATTATATGGAATAAGCAATTAAATTTTCTTCTATTTTATTTTCGACATAAATTTTGATTTTATATTTTTTACTATGTTGCTTGTAATTATTTCAATTTTAAATTAGACTTTTCTTCTTAAATTCAAATTCAAAAAGAGTAACCATTTATTAATGATGAATAATGCATAATTTAATTTTATTAAAATTTAAATTAAAAAAGAAACGAAGTAATACCTAACTCAACTAACTTTGTCTTGAAATTGTGAAGTGGCTTTTTATTATGCTGCCACTTGGCTTATATGCTGTATTTAATTGCCTCTCCTATTATATACAAATAGATTATATGGAATAAGCAATTAGACTTTTCTTCTATTTTATTTTTAATATAAATATTTGATTTTTATATTTTTTTACTATGTTGCTTGTAATTATTTCAAATTCAAATTAGACTTTTCTTCTAAATTTAAATTCAAACTTAAAAAGAATAACTAATAATTGATAATAAGTAATGCCTAATTTATTTATTTTTAAATTTAAATTCAAAAAGAAACTAATTATTATCTAACTTTGTCCTAAAATTGCCAAGTGACTTTTTATTATATTGCCACTTGGCTTACTATGATCTCTTTGCCTCTCGTATTATATATAGTTTGAAGTGAATCGGGTTAAAAGAAATGGGATGGGTCGATTTAAACTGGTGCAACCATGTGACATTCCGTCCAAAATAAAGGTATATTTATTGCATAGTATAACGGTAGAGTCTGAAATGACCAAATAGTATAACGAAGTATATATTTAAACTATTTTTGATAGTACAAGGATATATTTGACCTTTTCCGTAGATTATATGGAATAAGCAATTAGACTTTTCTTCAATTTTTATTTTCAATATAAAGTTTTGATTTTTATTTTTTTTACTATGTTGGCATGTATTTATTTCAAATTCAAATTAAACTTTTCTTCTATATTTAAATTCAAACTCAAAAAGAGTAACTAATTATTAATAATAAATAATGCATATTAGTTTTTTAAAAATTTAAATTAAAAAAAAAACTAATTATTAATAATAAATAATGCATATTAGTTTTTCTAAAATTTCAATTCAAAAGAAACTAATTATTACTTAATCTAACTAACTTTGTCCTGAAATTGCCAAGTGGCTTTTTATTATGTTGCCACTTGGCATACTATGACGTCTTTGTCTCTCCTATTACATATAGATAGAAGATTATGTTGCCCCTTGGCATACTATATATAGATAGATTTGATACTAACTTAATTTCCATTCATCTTTGGCCTTTTTTTACTAGCTCATTGGTCTTACTTCACTCGAACGACATCTAGAAGACTTTGTAGTCACACCTTCGTTTTTCCATTGTCTAATTAGAGGATCAAAGCCATCGCAGTAGATTCTAACACTATTCTGATATTCTTACCACTCCTCGTATAGCCAAGGATCTTGAAACCTTTACAGAAAAAAAAAAAGTGGGAGGAAAATATTTTGGACTAGGATTTTCCTTTTGTTATTCCGCCAATCATTTCCCGAATTTGCGGTTGGTTTGGAGCAACTAATGTATTCATTGACTTGGAAAAAAATCCATAAAATACCATTAAACTTGTACTACAATATTAAAGAAATTAAAATACATCCAGAATTACATATCAAAAACTTTTTCCACAAATGTACAGTTTCTAAGAAACGAAGTTAAAATGAAATATACTAAAATATAAAGTGAGTGAATAAACAAATTTTGGATTCCACCTCAAAATAAATATGGAAAATTTATTTAACGACTTTCTTATAATTTTAAAGTCAGTACAACAGACACTATCAGAAGTAAACGAGAGATAACAAGTAGTAATAATATGAAATAATTTTTTATCAATAGAAATACTCTAATACATAAATTAATGTATAGTTATTCCATTGCACATGGTAAAATTAATACTAGGTTATAAGCCTTGTCAACTTTTCTTATTAGGAGGAAACGGTTCATAATCCAACCACACATGTTTTATCGGTTAAGTAAAATTTGGAATTAGACGTGGTATATAGTCAAAATGCACCAACTGGGCTAATTTGTGATCTAGGGTTCCTTTACATTGCCATCCCAGTTACTGCAAATTAAAATTCGTCACTTGCAAATCCTAGTAAAAATGTCGTTTTTGTTTCCCACCCGATATTGGTACCTGCATTGGAAACCAACTCCCTTTGTTCCAGTTCACGTGAATCTATTTTCCTTTTGGTCCGTTCCAAAAAGAATGACCCTTTTTTAAATTTGGTAACAATTTAGCTTAAACTTACAATCATACCCTTAATGAGAAGCTTTTATAACGACACAAATACTCCGACTCTTTTTTGAGTTGTTTAGGACTACAAATTCTAAAAGACTTTATTTTTTCTTAAACTTCGTATTAGTCAAACGTGTTTACATAAATTGGAACGGAGGGAGTAACATGTATGTGCAATAGGGAGAAGCATTCCCTATGATAATTGAGCTCGAAAAAGATATGGTTAGGTTAGGCTAGGTGCAACTTCTAGATATTGGTCAATGAGATCCCAATTCAAATACTAGTAGATAATTAGTTGAAATTCACCTAACATTGCTGAATTTGTTTGAGAAAAAGGACGAAAAGAGTGAAGGGGAGAAAGAGGAAATTGAAGTAGAACACTTGCAGGCATTTTGTAGGGCGTCGGCAACAGAACAGGGAATTCCTAACGCCACGTAACCTTGTACAACAGACACCCAAGCGTACTTGTCACAGGAAAATTGTTTCACTGTCTCTGTCTCATACGTATGATGTTCTATGAATTACTCTCTTAAGATTTTTAAATCGCTAAACGATAGCGTAAAAGACGGGTAAAATGCAAGCTGTAATACTGCCCCCCCCCCCCCCCCCCCCCCNGCGCGCGCTTATAATTCTTTTTCCCCGACTGTCCCGCCGCTTATTCGCCAAACAGTTTTTATTGCTCCTTCAATAATGTCCAGCCGCTTTTCGGGTCGGACTCGAACTATAGGTCAAAACTATCTCATTGCTATTTGCTGGTGTTAAGTTAACACTCCTATTTGAGTACAGTTAAAATATTTTTTAAAATATATAAAATCATAATTAAGAAAAACTATTATCTCCCTAATAGTAATGATTGACATTGACACTATTAAGTCAAGCTAATAACTTTGGCAGTATCAAGCTAATACAGTAAAAAACAAAGAAGAGAATTGTTTTTTCCAGTTAAGGTGATAAATTAGGGAACGGGTAAATATAGTTAAAATAATTTATAGAGAGGTGATCCATGCCAGAAGGTAATTAAGGAGACAATAACTTTCCAAATTAAGAGTAAATAATGAAACTTACAATATCAAAGGAAGAGTGCAGCAATCGCATGGAGACGATAACGCCGATGAAGAGGAGAACAGAGATGAAGATGGTTAGTGAAGATCTCACAGTTGTCTTGGTCGCCATTAATGAACAGCTAGCAGATTATTTCTGTGAAATGTCTATAAAGCCCTAACTTTCCTTCTCTCTCAGCTCAGCTGTACTACCCCCTCAACACTTGTCAACAAAAAGATGCAAGTTGTTGCATGCACCGCTATACACTTGTCCACCTAAATATGGAAATATGTAGCTGCCAAAATTTTCTTCATAGAGTATTATTAACTGTCAAAAATACAAACTTTACCTTTTTCTAAGTTTCACAAGACTTTAGTGTATACCAACCTAAAACGGCATTTGAATTTGGTAATAAGGCTAGGTGAAGTACAAATTTAGCACGCGAACCCCACCCCTATTGGCCCAGCTGAAAGAGAGAAGTGGCCGCAGATGGAGAAATGTATTTACTTCTCTTAAATGGTATAGTGATGACTAGTCGGTGAATGGTGATACTTAAAGAGAATTTTGAAGGGGGAGGCCAGACACCTAAAGCGTGAGCTCAGAGAAGAAATTAAGTGGAAAGTGGAGATTTTATGGAGAATATGGAAGAATAGTGTGAATTAAGTAGCAAGATTTTTCTCTTGCCTGGGCTCTTTCTGCACTAGTATGCTGCAAATTCAGGTGATCCTTAAAAAAAGAAAGTGAAAATAGACCCAAAGAGGAGCTGCGCAAAAAGTTAAAATTGTAGGCAAACATGGAGGTTTAGTGTGAAGTGGAAGGTGCGGATGGCAAGAATATCCTGGTGCTAGCTGGGGCTCTTTCTGAACTAATATGCTGCTAATTCAGGGGAGCCATGTTCTCTATTTGTTACCCTCAGTTTGGTTTGAATTGATGTGAACCTACTTTATTACATACGGAATTCTTTTTAAAAATAAAAATTTGTGATATAAAATGAGATATATATATATATTCTATACGACTATAAAAGGTAATTATTTTAAAATATAAAAATGGATGAAATAGTAATTAGCAAGGGGTGTGAAATAGTAGTGTTTGAGGATATCATTTATGAAGCAATGAGAACGAGGAGCAATTTCTGGAATTGCTTATAGCTAGTACCAAACATCTAGCAAAGGTGGCAAAACGTCAATGGAAGGTATATTTGAAGTCGTTGCTTTTCTTACATCATTTGAATAAGCTGTGGGGTCAACTAACATGTAAATTAGTCATGGGGGAGAGTAAGTTTGACGCTTTCTTCTGTACACTTTTCATTAAATCCATAATCTGCTTAGCGGGCATTTGGAAATTAGAATTGTGTTTAGACTTAAATATAATTTGAGTTACTTTTAAAGTTCTACGAGTAATTTGAGTAAAAACTTTGAAATACAATTTTTTAGAGTTTTTTAAATTTTCGAAAATTTTTAAAATTCATCTTCAAGTAAAAATTAAAAATTTTATGGTCAAATACCAATTTTCAAAAAGACTGAAAATTTTTCGAAAAAAAGCGAAAATGTTTTATGCCCAAACGGGCTCTTAATTTAGAGCTCTTTACTAGTCTTACCAGAGAGAATCCTACTACATTTATTATGTTACAGTTCCGTATGTTGTGTTATTGCAAACCTATAGCAATCTAAAAATTGGTGTTATTTATACATTATGTTCATTTATAATTTTGAATTTAAAGAAATAATATTTTTAGATCTCCTAAGTGTAAAAAATAGATTTTTTACGTGTAAAAACAAATTTTTTATGTGTAAAAACAGAAATAGAATCATAAAACTAAAAATAAATTTGTAAAGAGGCAAAAAATAAATTGACCCTATAAAATTGAGGTTTTAGGAATTCCATGGGAACATTTCCCCGCACTTTACTGAAATGTAATCTTTAAGCTACCTCGTAAATACGGTAGTATACTTACTATGGGGCCTATTTTGTTGTATGTACATTGGTCTTAATAATCAAATACACCCTCTAGTCCAAATATTACTCCATCTTAATAATCAAATAAATCCAAGATAGGCTGTTTTAAATATGATCTTCACTTTGACAAAAACTTCTGCCGATGGCCTAAAAGGATCAATAAATTAGAAGTTCAGCTGATGACTTGAAACCTGTGATCATCAATTACTCTATCTACCACATAGTACATACTCAATTCACGTTGCAATTTAGTTAAATTGCTCGTGGTATAGGTAATATTTTTCGGGCTGACATTACAATTACCTAAATCACATTGGTACCAACTCATTTTAGCACCAATCTAGTTTCTTGTCTATCTTCTTGACTACCTAAAGATTAACAACTACGTTTTCTCTTTTTGCT
This sequence comes from Nicotiana paniculata, assembly GCA_005239505.1. Lineage (NCBI taxonomy): Eukaryota > Viridiplantae > Streptophyta > Magnoliopsida > Solanales > Solanaceae > Nicotiana > Nicotiana paniculata. Next base: position 80,448 of record ML356592.1, read on the forward strand.
CCTCTTTCTCCATTTTAAGGACTTGTTCTATAGAACATTCTTTTCTTTTCATAAAAGAATCAAGAGACAATTGATCAAAGGGTATGGGCATTTTACATGGACTTTCATCAATTGGCCCCTTAACCATGGATTCCATCATTAGTTTCTTCTCAATACCTTCAGCTTGGCATGCCATTATTTCTGAGCAGAGTTCAGTTGCCTTTTCAGGCACACTTGGCTTGTATCTAAGCAGCTTAGCATATTCATTTAAGAGATGAAACATGTAGTCATACACATACTCCATCTTCAAATCTTCTTGAATAAAATTGCTTGCAGTTCTACCAATTTTTTGTGCCTGAGAAAAATCAGCAGGACAAAATTAATTGATTATATTATTGATACTACCATTTAGTTGTTGTAAAGCTTTACCTCTTTGTTGTGTCTATTCCCCCAGTCAACTGCAAACTTAATGGATCCACACTTGTTATTTTCATTTATGGGCCAGTAGTGGACTAGTGGCATCAAACTTCTCGAGAAGAAATCATAGTAGTGGGGTTTTACTACCAAAGAAACTGAGTCACAAGCAAGAATATACTTCTCACTAACAGACCATGCAGATCCTTCAATGTATATTTTATATCTGCATGCATTTGTAAGAATCTAGCTTAGGTCACATAAATAAAGAATTGAAGTAGGGTATCAATTATCATAAGTTAATGAAGTTGGACAGAGGAAACAGGGGAAAAACCTTCAATTGGCAGATTGGTATTATAGTTGAATGACAATGAAGTTTGATTGGATTTACCTATGGTGACATTGGTTTCCTAAGTCAGAATTCTTGAATCCTTGCTTTATCTCTTTCTTCCAATCCTGTAAACAGCAGCAAATGTGTCAGTATTTTTTGAAAGCTTCAGGAGACCAGAGTTCTCCGTGTGATCTATAGGTCACGAGCTCGAGTCGTGGAATCAGTCATTGAAACTTACATTTCGGTAGACTACCTACATTATACCCTATTGAGGTGCAGCCTTTCCCTGGTCCCTGCGTAAACATGGGATGTGCACCGGGCTGCCCTTTTCAGAAGACCAGAATTCATCCTTAGTTCTGATGCCAAAAGGGGTAAATACTATTCACACTAACTATTTACACCAAAGTACACTAATTTACTATGGTTATATGAGGTGAGAATATATATTTAATTAACCAAGATTAGGTCGCAAAAGTGTATCTAACGGACACATGTCATGTTTAAATACATTTGGTGTAAATATGAGTAAATGTTGTCAAGGGAGAGTGCGGAAACTCACCTGGACATAAATGCGAGCATTCCACTCCTGATTTTCAGAGACATTGCACTTAACGAGCTCCATTCTCTTCTCAGCGACTTCTGGATTGCCTTTCCAGTAAGCATATGGTTCCCTATCCTGCCATTTCTGCTTCTTACTCCCTTTTTCAAGATCCTTTAACAAGTTTTGCCATGGCTTTATATTGATTTCAGCCCTACCAAATTCATCAAACTAGCAACTTATATACATAGCATGCAAAATGTAAAGGATGCATATAAGTTTTAAAAGTAAAAATATGAATCCTTACCATCCCCAAAAGGACCAATCAGGAAAAACTATATCCAATGTTTCACTATCTCCACAATATCGAAACAAAGGTGGTGGAGCTATTGCATTATCTCCAACAAAATCACTTGATCTTATGACCGGCCAATCGACACAATCGAACATTAAATCAAGATCAGGAATTTTTCCAGGGTATCTTCGTAACAACTGAAGAATGCCCCATAATGTAAAAACATCTCTAGTTTGAAACCCCTTCTCATATGTTTCTACATAAGCCCTTCCATTCAAAATTACAAGTCTGAAATTCGCAGTCCTGTTGGCCCTTTCAACCATTTCTTTCGTTATTCCTGTTTTCCTCCACGGCTTTAAATCTTCGCGTATCCAATGGAAGTAATGTGGACATCTAGGATTGGCCGATGAAGGTTTGTTGTTAATGATTTTGTAATCAGGTGGGTAGTAATTTACTGGACATGTTCTTGTGAGGTTACTAGATGAACAGTTGAGTGGATATTCTCGTGTCCTACTTTGCAATACTTTGTTTACCTAGAACATATCGAAAAGAAAAAAAAAATGTTAGCCAAATGTGATCCAAAAAAGAGTTGGAAACATAATCTCTTGGCTACTTTATTTTACAACAAATTCTTTACGAGATATGACATGAAGTGTCCGGAGGGGAACTTTAAAACAACAGTAAAATTGTCTCTGTTTGACCTATAAGTTACGGGTTCGAGCCGTGAAAGTCGTCGCTAATATTTTGTATTAGGACAGACTGTCTGTATCACATTCTGTGGGATGCGACTCTTCTCGGATCCTGTGTGAACTAGAGATGCCACGTGAACTGCCCTTACATGAATGAAGTGTCCAATCTACTTCAAAATTACCTATTTTATACAGCAACTCATTTCGGTATAATTAAGTGCTGAAAGTGTTGGAATTTTCTCCACTTACAAAAAGAAGACTCCATAAATAGAACATGAATAATTACAGAAATTAAACTTACGGCTGTGGTTGTGTCGAGAATCTTTGTCCACATGTATGAACCTAGTACGAGAAAGAAGACCAATAAAAGAATAGAATGTCTTGCATAGGGCTTGTTGATGTAATGTGGAAGCCATAATGAGTCTGTAGATCTTCTGTAATTCCCAACCCGTTGGTATCCAATATCCATGATTTCTTCTAATACTCGATTTTGCAGATTTGTGTCCTTCTGTCTATTCAAAATCCCTGATATTAATCAAGATTACAGATTAAACGGAAAAAGAAAAATACTTTTCAATACTAAATTGGTCAGATAACATGCATATTCCACCTTAATAAAAGTTTTTCTCGTGAACTTGCATGGAAATGGCAAGAAAAGAAGCGTAAAGCTTGTTCCCTTTTATTTATGTTTCTTACAGTAAAAGTTACCTTTGAAATGACAGGTGATTTAAATTTGATTAGTTCGACTTATAAAATGTTGATCGAACATTTGGGATTATTGTTTGGAATTTAATACTGACTGAAACTTAGTAATTTGTATTTAAAAATATATACTCTGTATGAAAAATGTTGAGTTCGATTGAGCCCGAAACATTTTTATTTTAAAGCAGGGAGTATGAAAGGAAAGAAGAAATAGAAAAAAGAATGGTTTGTGCACCTGTTTTTTCAGGTTCTGCATAGTACTGTACAATAATTTATTGCTGGTTCTCCTTTTTTCCCTTTCTTTATGGTTGCGTATAACAGAGATCTAATACTTGGAGCCATGCAATTGAAAGTGGAGAATGAAAAGCAAGTAGTTTAATTATCTTGAATTAATCTGGTAATTAATTTTGTAGAAAAGGAAAATTACATATGACTACTCTAATTGTCCGAGTCAATTGAGTGGGCTCCCTCTTAGACCAGAGATTTCAATGGGCAGTAAACCAAAATTAGCTTCAGTTATGGGGCAGACCATTGTTCTAGGGAATCCTTTTGTCCGGAAAAATTGAGAAAGTGAGAGGAAGTTAAAGGACTTTGATAACTTAAATGTATTTTTAAAAAGTTGGAGGTCTTTTTTAGATAAGAAGCTTTTTTGAAAGAGAAGTTTACCAAAATTTGCAAGTGGTCCGTCAATCACCGGTCCAATGCTGTTTTTTTTCCTTTTCCTTCTTTTGCCATTGCTACAGTACACAATGCTGGTCAATTAATTAAGTAGGAGATTATTTTTATTTTTACAAATTTGCAGAAGAATGTCAAATTTAAATCAAATTCGAAGACTCGAAAATCATTCTAATTTTCAGCAGCATTCTTTCATAGGAGTATTTCTCTTTCATCTTGTATGGGTCAAAATCCATCTTTAAAATATTTAAGCCAAAATAATACTTGAAAAAAAGTCCCCAAGTTGTCGTTTGTCGAAACGGCCCAAGAAGCGGCGAAGTCCATGGTTGAAGAGTCAGCAAGGGCCGTAGTGGAGGTGTCAACACAACTAGAAATCCGCTAAAAACCGACCAAAAAAACCGATCAAAGTTACTCGATTATGGCCAATTACCGACCAAAACGCGACCATTTATGTGTGGACGGTATTTTGACGGTCGGAAAGGAATATCGACCAAAGTTGGTCGGTATTTTAATTATGTAATCAAAAGATTCACTATCTGAGAATCGAATCGGGGTCTGTACGGTAGCAGGATACTATTCTACCACTAGACCATTGGTGCATTTTGTTTTAAGATTGTCTTTTATTTGATTTATACTCTTTAATTGAATTTTCGCATGAAAATAACCAATCAATATGGGACTTGGGCGTATGCCCCGAACTGCATGTTAGGTTTAGAGCCCCGAGGGCTCAGATGAGTTTCGGGTAGGCTACGGAGTTTCGGGTGCACTGATATTTTGTTCATTGCATTCACGTTACCCCAGTCGCGAACGCGTAGAGTAATTTAGCTGGGGGTTTTTTGTTCTATGCGAACGCGTGACCAGGGACACGAACGCGATGGGCTGGGGGAGACCCTACGCGAACGCGAACACAAACGCGGTCTGGTCCACGCGAACGCGTAGTGTAACGGGCCTAGGGGAGGGGAAATTGACTTTCCTCTATGCGACCGCGACCCTGCGACCGCGAACGCGAAGGCTTGAGGAGCTAAAGCTCCACGAACGCTAGCCCTGAGACGCGAACGCGAAGGCTAACATGCCTGACTCTATGCGAACGCGGGCAGACCCATGCGAACACGATGAAGGCCTGCCCACTCATATTTAAACACTGTTAAACACGGACATAACCCTTTCTTTCACTATTTTTCGAACTAGTAAGCCCTAAGGACGATTTTCTTCCCCAAAGTTCATCCCCAAAGTGTAGGTAATCAATTATAAGCTCCACTCTTTCAATTCCCAATATTTTTCTTCACTTTTAAATCAAAAATCAAGAATTTTTATGGTAAAAATTGAGGGTTTGGGTATAACTAGGAAATTTTATAAAAATCAAATCTTTACCTCGAATTGAGGTTGGATTTCGAAACTAATTGCATATTCGGGCTCGGGGGTGAATGGATAAACGTAATTTGATCTGAACCCCAAGTATGGACCAAGCGGGCCCGGGGTCAGGTTTTAACTTCTTTTGAGAAAACTTAGGAAAATAATGTTTTTTTATTAAAGTTAGTTCCTTTAGCCTAAATTAATGATATTAATCTAATGATCATTAGATTCGAGCGGGTTAGAGGCAAATTCGAAAGGAAAAGCGTTAATTGAGCAGTGAGTGGCCTGCGAAATTGAGGTAAGTGTTTGGTTTAACCTTGACTTGAGGGAATAAGAATCCCCACCTAAATGCTCTGTGAAATTAAATGTGTGTGGTGTATAGGTGAAGTGACCAGTATGTACCAATAAATTATTGTTGAACATTGTCCCTTCCTCGTTTTCCAATTATTTGCTTCCGGGCTTAATTGTTTAAGGATCATTGATGTTTATATGTCCATTTGGATTCGTTAAGTCATTGTTAAGTATTGTTTGGAGTATTTTGAAAGTGTTGGATGTTCTCTTGGTTTTTTTTATGTTACATAAGGATTGACCTGGATGTCAATGTTACGATATGTATAAAATTTCCGGTTGGTTTCGTGTGAAATGATAGTTGATGAAGTTTATGAGTTTACAGTTATCGATACAAAATGTTGTGAAAGGCTTGGCCTGAATTGTGAAAGTTTTCGTAATAAACTGATATGATATGTCTGGGAGCGGGTTGCACGCCGCAACAAGGAGTAATAAGGGTGGACAAGTGGGATCGGGTTGCACGCTGCAACAAGAGAAATAAGGGTGGTATATATAGGGAGGAGCAATAAGGGTGGGCTGGTGGGATTGGGTTGCACGCCGCAACAAGGAGCAATAAGGGAGAATATTCATGTTTTACTGTTTATAAAATAAAGGCCGAAACACTCATTGTTTTATCGTCATTATTTCATATTCTGCTCTTACTGTTATTTAAAGTGAAACTTGTTCTGTTTATAATTGTTGAGACATAAATATTGTGAAAGGTTTTGACTTAAGTTATGAAAATCCTTTTTATAAATGAAGTGATGTGATTGTCTGGTGGGAGCGAGTTGCATGCCGCAACAAGGAATAATAAGGGTGGACATGTGGGATCGGGTTGCACGCTGCAACAGGAAAAATAAGGGTGATATATATATATAGGGAGGAGCAATAAGGGCGAACAAGTGGGAGCGGGTAGCGCGCCGCAACAAGGAGCGATAATGGTGAATTTTTATGTTTTACTGATTTTCAAAAATAAGGATTTGGAAAACTCTGGTTTTATTTAAAAGGTTTTCATACTCTGATTTTTATTGTGATTTAAATTGAAGGTTGGAAAAATTTGAAGAGTTGATTACAATTGATATTTGAAAAGTGTTATCCGAGTTGCTTTTATTTATTGTTGCAAGTTACTGGTTATCGAGTTTATTATTATTTCTTTCTTGCTTTATTATATATATATATATATTGTTCACAAGTTATGTAGTTAAAGCCCTGCCGTAGCCTCGTCACTACTTCCTCGAGGTTAGTCTCGACACTTACTCAGTACATGGGGTCGGTTGTACTGATACTACACTCTGCACTTGTGCAGATCCAGGTACTGACCAGTGTTAAGTTCGAGACATAGCCGTGCATTTTCACGGAGACAAGAGGTAGATCTGCTGGCGTTCACAGACTCTTGGAGTCTTCTCTACACTATTTAGTTGTTGTTTTATTTCATTCAAAACAAGGATATTTTTCTTTCAGCCAAATACTTGTAGCATTCATTAGTAGTTCGTGAATTGTGACACCAGACCTTGGGTAGATATATAGTTGGTAATAGTTCGTGGTTCGGGTTAATTGTTGATTGTTGTTGGTATTTCATGAAGTTATCTAGTGAAAAGTATTAGATTCGTATTTACTTTTAATTGTTCTATTATGTGTAAATAACTTTAAAGGAAAATGGTTAGTAAATTTCTAACATTGTCTTGACTAGCAAGTATTGTGTTAGGCGCCATCACGATCCCGTGGTTTGAGAATTTGGGTCGTGAAAAGTTGATATCAGAGCACTAGGTTGCATAGGTCTCACAATTTACGAACAAACTTGATAGAGTCTGAAGGATCGGTACGGAGGACGTCTGTACTTATCTCCCAGAGGTTATGAAGTTAGGAACAAACTCATTTTATTTCTACTATGTCGTGCAATTCTTGATATCTTAGAAAAATATTGTTGAACTCTTCTATTCTCTCGCAAATGGCGAGAACACGTGCTTCCTCTTCAGCTAACCAACAATCCGGTCTTCCAGCAGCAGCCACTCCTATTAGGGGCGGAGGTCCAGGCCATGTCAGGGGAAGGACACAACCTACTGCTCAGACATCAGCTCCAGCTGCGAAGCCCCAGATTGAGATTGATGAGGGGGCTCCAGCTCAGACTGTTCCAGCTGGACCAGCTCAGGTCCTATAGGGGTTCATTGCTACCCTGGTACTTCAGGATGCTTTGGTCCGATTAGTGGGCCTTATGGAGAGTGTAGCCCAGACTGGCGCACTCCCTGTTGCAGCAACCGCATCTCAGGCTGGAGAAGGGGTCCAGACTCCTGGTACCCACACTCCTGATCAGACTACTCCTCAGATCCAGACCCCAGCAACCAACCCAGTTGGGGTAGTTCAAACAGTTTCTACAGCCCCGGTCGCTGAGGGGGCAGCTATGACTTCCGATGCTTTGTGGAGACTGGGCAGGTTCATCAAGCTATTTTCACTCCATTTCAGTGGTACACCTTTAGAAGACCCACATTATTTACTTGAACGTTGCTATGAAATAATGCAGACAAGGGGATAAGTTGAAAGCAACGAGGTTGGTTTATATGAGCTGTGAAGTTTAACATTGTGGATTATCAGACATTGTGACCTGTGACTTCGTGCCAAGTGGGGAAGTCCACTGTCAAGGAATAGATTGCGGGATCATGTGTTATATCGATGTTGGCCCAGAATGTATAAGGACAGATTTTTCAAGAGATAAAGCTGGGACTTTCGGTAGGTCTTCCTCTTTAATAACCCTATACCTCAATACCAAAGGAGTTATATAAACAACTTTAAATCTACGGAAGGTCTACTCAGCTGGAAGTCATGATTGCGGATTTTGGGGTGCTTCAGAGGGAGTGCAGTAGTTGACGAGCTTCTAGACTATAGGGTTTGTGCCAAGATTTATATGTATAGAGCTCTACTTTTGTGATTATTGTGCATAAATAGGGATGAGAGTTACCCCAAATAATAACGAGGAGTATATGAATAAAGGGGGTAGCTAAGCAGTGTTGAGACAACATAGTAAAAGAAGAAATTGACCGTCGGTGTTTTGTGGCAAGCCTACGAAGAGGACGACCAGCCATTGCAACATCAACTACTTGGATCAGTTCTCCCAAATGCTATTGATAGAATTTGTTTCTCAGACTCATTAGAGGATTCAATTATAATCGTAAAATTTTGTACGACGCAGTGCAGATTGATACTTTATTTCGGCTAGTGGTAAAAATTGTCCTAGACTTGGGGGAGTCATATTTCATCAGAGCACTTAGGCTACGTGCCCCATTACAGTTACAACTCAACTTACATGTCCAGCTAGGGGAATGGGGTCGGAATGTCGAAAGTGGAGGTCAGACTCCTAAAGGTGGAGACCCAGCCTGTTGATATACTTCTTATGGTAGGATTGAGGTCACTATATCAGATAGTGTCATTACAATTACAATTTCTAGTTATTATAAAGTGCCAATTTCCTTAACTTGATTCGATTATGAGTATCTAATAAAGTTCTCCTAATATGCTCCACTCATGGGTGAGCTTCATAAACCTGAATCTACTTATGTGAATACTTGTATTGGGGGAAATTCTATGGAGATAGATATGTCTATCAGTACGTGTTGTAATTTTGTTTTAATGGAAAATATTTAGAAGAACAAAATGAAATGTTTTTGATTGGCACGATGTGCATATTACTTGTGATTCAGAACTGAGGGTGAGACCTTCTCATTTTACTATGATTTGGTATGTTTAAATCGGGCTACAAGCTGCGGTGGAAGTTATATAAGGATGAGGTCCTTGTGATGAAAATTATTGTGCTTAAATTCTCTCTTGTGAAATTAAAATTTGTGCTATAGTACTAATAGGAGTCATGCATGTTAGGTTTGTTTAAAAAAAATTGTGTAAAATTTTCTGTGCATAAATTGCCAAATTTGTGCTATAATTATTGAGCTTTAACCCGCGAGGTAGGTGCCCGCCCATATGGCGTTAAATGAAACATGTTAATTCAGGTAGATAATTATGAGTTCTTCATGCGTCTTATCTCGTTGTCAGTATTGTGAAGGTTTGAAAGGAGATTATTGTTAACGTGAAATTATTTGATGATTCTGCAATTGATTATTAGCAACTATTAAGATCATATTGAACGAAAAGGGTGTTCCATTCAAATGGTCGGGCGAGTGTGAGGCGAGCTTTCAAAAGCTAGACAGCCTTGACTTCAGCACCGATATTGGTGTTACCATCAGGTTCAAGATCTTTCACGGTATATTGTGATGCTTCCCGTGTTGGGTTGGGAGCGGTATTGATGCAAGAGGGCAGGGTGATAGCATATGCGTCTCGACAATTAAAGATTCACGAGAAGAATTAACATGTCCATGACTTAGAGTTGGCAGCCATTTTTCATGCATTGAAAAATATGGAGGCACTATCTTTATGGGATGCCATGTGAGGTTTACACGGATCATCGCAGTCTCCATCACTTGTTCAAGCAAAAGGATCTTAATTTGAGGCAGAAGAGACTGTTAGAGTTATTGAAAGATTATAACGTCACTATATTGTACCATACGGGGAAGACCAAAGTGGTGGCTGAGGCATTGAGTAGGAAGGCAGTAAGTATGAGCATCAGAGACCCGGTGGTTTGCTTTCGCAGATAGAGATTTCTGTGTGGAAGTGGGAGCATATCACTGTGGACTTCGTTGTTGGACTCCCATGGACTCAGAGGAAGTTCAACGCCATTTGGGTTATTGTGGATAGGCTGACTAAATCAGCACATTTCATTCCAGTGGCAAGTACTTATACTTCGGAGCGGTTGGCAGAGATATAAATTCGAGAGATTTTTCACCTTCACGGTGTGCCCGTGTCTATCATTTCTGATCAAGGTACGTAGTTTACTTCGCACTTTTGGAGGACATTTCAGCGCGAGTTGGGTACACGGGTTGAGTTGAGCACCGCATTCCATCCTCAGACGGGCGGCCAGTCCGAGCGTACTATTCAGATTTTAGAGAATATGCTCCGCGCTTGTGTTATTGACTTTGGAGGTTCTTGGGATCAATTATTGTCGTTAGCGAGTTTGCCTACAATAATAGCTACCAGTCGAGCATTCATATGGCTCCCTATGAGGCACTATATGGTAGATGGTGTAGATCGCCAATTGGATGGTTTGAGCCGGGAGAGGCTCGGTTATTGGGTACAAACTTAGTTCAAGAGGCCTTAGATAAGGTCAAGATTATACAGGATCGACTTCGTGCAGCTCAGTCTAGGCAAAAGAGTTATGTCGACCGTAAGGTTCGTGATGTGGCATTTATGGTTGGAGAGAGAGTATTGCTTCGGGTATCACCCATGAAGGGTGTTGTGAGATTTGGGAAGAAGGGTAAGTTGAGCCCTAGGTATATCAGGCCATTTGAGATTCTGGAGAGAGTGAGGGAGGTGGCTTATAAACTTGCATTGCCTCCAGGGTTATCCTCAGTTCATCCGGTATTTCATATATCTATGCTCCGGAAATATCACGGTGACCCGTCCCACGTGTTAGATTTCAGCTCTGTCCAATTGGACAAAGATTTGACTTATGAGGAAGAGCTAGTAGCCATTCTAGATCGGCAGGTTCGTCAGTTGAGATGAAAGAGTTACCCTTCAGTTCGAGTGCAGTTGAGGGGTCAGCCTTTTGAGGCAGCTACTTGGAAGTCCGAGTCGGACATGCATAGTAGATATCCCCACTTGTTTGCCAGTTCAGGTAATTTTCTATGTCCGTTCGACGACGAACGTTTGTTTTAGAAGTGGAGATTGTGACGACCCAAAGGGTCATCTCATAAATTAAGGCTCCATTCGAAGCTCACTAGACTTAAAAATATTAATTTTAATTACCTCGATTTGCGTGCACAGTCCGGACGTGAAACCGAAAAGCTTTTATGTGAAAATATGAGAAATAGAAATTTTTGGAATTTAAAACTTGGTTTTAGTTGACTTTGTTCAACATTTTTAGTAAACCGGTCCGGATATGTGTTCCGACAATCCGGGGAGGTCCACAGTAAAATATGGGACTTGGGCGTATGCCCGAAACTGAATTCCGAGGTCCTTAGCCTTAGAAATCAATTTTTGAAAGAAATTGTTTTGCTCGATTATTAATGAAATAAAGAAATGAATTAATGTTGGAAACCGTTGGTATCGGGCCCGTATTTTGGTTCCGGAGCTCGATACATATTTGTTATGATATTTAAGTCCTATCTATAAAATTTGGTAAGAATCGGAGTTGATTTGACGTGACTCGGATGTCCGGTTGAGAAATAGTGAAAGTTGAGTGTTCTTGAGAAAAATGATGAGTTTTGAGGTTAAATCCATAGTTTTAAATGTTATTTTCATGATTTGATCGCAAGAGCAAGTCTGTATAATATTTTTAGACTTGCGTGCATGTCTGGTTTAGAGCCCCGAGGGCTCGGGTGAGTTTCGGGTAGGCTAAGGAATGCTTAAACTCATAAAATATTGATGTAATTGTTGTTCTGGTGCACTGATATTTTGTTCATTGCGTTCACGTTACCCCAGTCGCGAACGCGTAGAGTAATTTAGCTGGGGGTCTTTTTGTTCTATGTGAACGCGTGACCAGGGACGCGAGCGCGATGGGCTGGGGGGAGAACCTATGCGAACGCGGTCTGATCCACGCGAACGCGTAGTGTAACGGGCCTGGGGGAGGGGAAACTGACTTTCCTCTATGCGAACGCGGCCCAGTGACTGCGAACGCGGCCCAGTGACCGCGAACGTGAAGGCCTGAGGAGCTAAAGCTCCGCGAACGCGAGCCTTGAGACGCGAACGCAAAGGTCAACATGCCTGATTCTATGCGAACGCGCCCACGCGAATGCGATGAAGGCCTGCCCAGTCATATTTAAACACTGTTAAACACGGACAGAACCCTTTCTTTAACTATTTTTCGAACTAAGCCCTAAGGATGATTTTCTTCACCAAAGTTCATCCCCAAAGTGTAGGTAATCAATTCTAAGCTGTACTCTTTCAATTACCCAATATTTTTCATCACTTTTAAATAAAAAATCAAGAATTTTCATGGTAAAAATTGAGAGTTTGGATAGAACTAGAAAATTTTATAAAAAACGAATCTTTACCTCGAATTGAGGTCGGATTTCGAAACTAATTGCATATTCGGGCTCGGGGTGAATGAGTAAACGTAGTTTGGTCAGAACCCCGAGTTTGGACCAAGCGAGCCCGGGATTGGATTTTAACTTCTTTTGAGAAAACTTAGAAAGTTAGTTCTTTTAGACTAAATTAATGAAATTAAACTAATTATGATTAGATTCGAACGAGTTAGAGACAAATTCGAAAGGAAAAACGGTAATTGAGCAGTGAGTGACCTGTGAAATTGAGGTAAGTGTTTGGTTTAACCTTCACTTGAGGGAATAGGAATCCCCACCTAAATGCTATGTGAAATTGCATTTGTGTGGTGTATAGGTGAGGTGGCGAGTATCTATGCACTACTAAATTATTGTTGAACATGGTCCCTTCCCCGTTTTCCAATTATTTGCTTCCGGGCTTAATTGTTTCAGGATCATTGATGTTTATATGTCTATTTGGATTCGTTAAGTATTGTTTGGAGTATTTTGGAAGTGTTGGATGTTCTCTTGGTTTTTTATGTTACATAAGGATTGACCTGGATGTCAATGTTACTATATGTATAAAATTTCCGGTTGGTTTCGTGTGAAATGATAATTGATGAAATTTAGGAGTTTTACAGTTTCTATTTACAATTATCGATACAAAATGTTGTGAAAGACTTGGCCTGAATTGTGAAAGTTTTCGTAATAAACTGATATGATATGTCTGGTGGGAGCGGGTTGCACGCTGTAACAAAGAGTAATAAGGGTGGATAGGCGGGATCGGGTTGCACGCCGCAACAGGAGAAATAAGGGTGATATATATATAGGGAGGAGCAATAAGGGTGGACAGGTGGAATCGAGTTGCACGCCGCAACAAAGAGCAATAAGGGAGAATATTCATGTTTTACTGTTTATAAAATAAAGGCCGAAACACTTATTGTTTTATCGTCATTATTTCATATTCTGCTCTTACTGTTATTTAAAGTGAAACTTGTTCTGTTTACAATGGTTGAGACATAAATATTGTGAAAGGCTTTGATTTAAATTATGAAAATCATTTTTATAAATAAAGTGATGTGATTGTCTGGTGGGATCGGGTTGCACGCCGCAACAAGGAATAATAAGGGTGGACAGGTGGGATCGGGTTGCACGCTGAAACAGTAAAAATAAGGGTGATATATATATATATATATATATATATATATATATATATATATATATATAT
>MDKI01109344.1:0-25521 GCA_005239505.1 Nicotiana paniculata
AGCCCCCCAAGCCCGGACCCCCCACGGGCCGGCCCGTTTAGCCCGCTAGCCCGTTTAGCCCGCTAGCCCGTTCAGAAAATAATTTTCTTTAAAAATTCATTTCTCGGACTTGGGACCTCGGAATTCGATTTTGGGCATATGCCCAAGTCCCATATTTTCCTACGGGCCCTCCGGGACCATCAAATCACGGTTCCGAGTCCGTTTACCAATAACGTTGACCGAAGTCAACTTTATTCAAATTTCTAATACAAAATTATCATTTTTATCAGTTTTTTTCACATAAAGGCTTCCCGGCTACACGCCCGGGCTTCGCACACTAATTGAGGTAAAATAGAAGGAGGTTTTCACGACCTCCAAACATAGAATTAGCTAGAAAAATACGGGATGACCTTTTGGGTCATCAAACCTGCGTAAGGGGTAAATTTGACGGAGAAGAAATTTCAAATTTTAGTTGTCGTGTTTTCATTTTCGAGAAACAATTTGACTAATCTTCGGTGTTAAATTGAATTTAATCAACTTAATATCTTAAAACTAAATTTTGGTTATTCAAAAACAATACCAATAGTACTACAAATTGCAATTGTTCTCGTGTCAATATGCACAAAGTGAAAGTTCACATAATTTGTATCTCTACAAACGGACAACTGCAATATGTCCCAAAATAAGTGTTATTTTTGGCTTTTCGAGAGTTGTTTTAACTAATTCAAAGCTAAAATGAATTCTATCAACTCAATATTTTATTACTACTAAAATTTGAATAATCAAAAGTTATACAAAAAGTAGTATTAATTGCAATATGTCAATACGAATGAAAAAATTTATAGTTTAAATAATGGTCAAAGTTTACATAATTGGAATCTCGAGAAACAAAAAGTGGAACGTAATTTGAGACAGAGGAAGTATAAACTTTCTGACGCCACTACCGTGCAGTAGCTAATGAGAAATTTATAATTGCAGAAATTTTTTTTGTGATGTGGGTTGGACCAACACTTCAAGTTACGGTTACGTACGGATCCTAAGCTAATTCGAGAATTATTGAACAAACACCAAGAATTCCACAAGCCTGAAGCTAATGCCTTCATTGAGATGTTTGTGACTGGACTTGCAGGTTACAATGGAGAAAAATGGGCCACCCATAGAAAGATAGTAACTCCTGCTTTTCGTATTAAGAAGATAAAGGTATTAGTACTAGTTAACTACAAGTCTTAATGCAATTAAATACAATCATTTGATAGAAAATAATAGGTCATCTGGTCACGTGACACAACCCAGTGCACAAAGTATTATGTATTTATACGTATGATTTGGGAGAGACCCGCACTTCAAGAGTTTAACGTAGAACACATACCTTAATGCAGAGGCGAATTCAGGATATAAAGTTTATGAGTTGCTATAGCGACCTTAAGTAAATATACAATAAGTAACTGGGTTCACAATCAAATATTTATGGATATTTAGTAGATTTTTAATACATATACAGGGTATGTGCGCTACTGGGTTCTCGGAAACCTACATATAATAGGTTGGATCCGCCCTTTCCCTAATGCAAGGATTGATATCTGCTTCCATGGTTTGAACTAGTGATCTATAGATCACAGTAAGACAACTTTACCGTTACTCCAAGAAACGACTTCTAATACATCTTTTATTTAGTTATGGACAATGTCTAAGTAAAAGTAATTAACAAAAAGGACCATATCTTGGATTTATCATTCCAACTCAATCTTATAACAGAATGATATGATATGATAAAGATGTACCTTTATCTTAATAGAGTAGTCGTTAATTAGATGTCTGTTTGTCTTACAAAGGATGTTTTCATCAGCATTTTGTGCATGTGTTGAGGAAATGATAAGCAGATGGGAGGAATTGATTAGAAAAACAGAGACTTGTCAGCTGGATGTGGAAAGAGAGTTTATGGTTTTAGGTAGAGATGTTATATCAAGAGCCGCCTTTGGTAGCAATATTGAAGAAGGAATGTCAATTTTCCTACTTCAGAAGGAGCAATGCGAGCTTATCTAGGCTTCCCCATTCATCCTTTTCTTCCCCTGGCTAAGGTGCATTTGCATGGCAACTCCTATACGATAAACATAAATTACTGTAAAAGAATTTTTACATTATCGGGTCACTTTGTAATCTTAAAAATACGACAAATTACTTGCGACAATAGGTAAACGTGGTGACCTGATAGTGTACATGTTTTTACTTGCCATCGATGCTTATAAGTTAATTCTTGTTCTATCATCTAAAAATTGTTGCAGATTTCTTCCAACAGCATAAAATAGAAAAGCAAGGGACAACTATAGGAAAGTTAGATGTATGATAAGAGGAATAATAAATAAGCGAGAAGATGCCGAGCGATCAGGAAATACTATGGAAGACAATGATGATATCTTAGTGTCGTTTTATACTTCAATACCACACAAGAGGGGAATGATTTGTGTGGTGTCTAATTTTTCGCGTGCACAGATTATAGAAGGACCTGATTCTTCTATATGTTCCAACTACTACTGTTGCGGAATAATAAATACAAATAATAAAGAACACAAGTATTTTACGTGAAAAACACAGGCTCAAAAGGTGAAAAAACCACAGCCTACTACCCAATAGGATTTTCTCCAAATACTTCACTACAACTCTGAGCCAACAACAAAGTATATAAACTCTTGCAAACCTAAGGATTAACTCTAACCCTTATAGCAACACGCCACAAGTTGTTGCGACTATGTCAAGTTAACTCTAACTTGAAAGATAAAACTCAGGTACCTAGTACAATTTGCTTCTAAGAAAGTTGAAAGGTACAACTCAAAACGTCTACTACACTTTGAACTAGAAATAAAGACAGCCACATAAAACTCTTTATGGAGCTGGTTCTTCAATCTGGTTTGTGTAGCTTCAGGATCGCACTTTTAAATCTCATAGGAATTGATCACAAAATGATTTGCTATTTTGCTCTCAATTCGTTCTTAACTTCAGTATGTGTGCATCACCTATAAAAGAGAACAACACTGATATTTATAGAGTTAATACATAAAGATTAACTAGAATTCTGATGCTACTCTTCCTTGGTGGAAGAGTTCTAGTTGATTTCAACTTCTAACTCCTCTCCTATCTTGGATAGTGTTCTCTTTGATTAAGGAGTCCTTCTCCTTATCAGTTATGCAACCTTTTCGATCAGGAGATGTCAAATACACCAATTTAAGCTTATCTCTTTGACGTGCATCCCACATGCTCGAATCTGCCCGTTTCTATGCACATAAGGGATGGACCTGGTTCATGCCTAAGTTCCTTTGTCAGTCTTCAAAACTAACCTTTACTTGGACCAACAAATTCCCCCTTTTTGATGATGACAAACACTGTGCTTTTCATAAGCTTAGGCCATGTTTCAACTCAGCTCAATAGAAACACAATGTTAGAAATAGTTTTCCTTTTTATCACTTATCATGAAGGACCAGGTACATTAAGTTATAAACATCAATTGTTCAAAGCTAAACAACACTTGTTTAAAGCACAACCTAATTATTTTCCCCCTTTTGGCATCATCGAAAAGTTGCTTAAAAATGTAAGATAACAAGATTTTAAAGCTTACTCATGGCCACTGGGGCTGCTACAAATGCAATCATGGATTAATCATCATAGATCAAGCTAAGAATTTTAACCATCAAAGAAATATAAACAAACAATTAGATAAAAAGACCATGAATTTTGTTGATGATTGATAAGATTCTACCACAAAGCATAAGAAGAAATAAAAATATTGGAAACATGAGTAAAAGAAACAAAAAGTCCTGAACTGGGTCACTGGTTAATCTAAACTAGGCTAGGAGGCTTAAGGTTGGGAAGGTCCAGGTGCTTGGTTTTTGTCTTGGAGGAGTTTCAACATATCTTGAAGAATGCCATCATTCTTCTCCTTTTCTCTTTCCAGCTCAGTTCTGAGAGCATCTCTCTCAGTCTCAACCTCTGCCAATCTCTTCTTCAGCCTATCAATCTCAGCATCCCTAGCCCCACTTTCTAGCACTAAGGATCCGACCTTGCTATCCACTTGTACCATCTTGGATGAACCAGGTTCTTTAGGAGTGGCATTGACTTCATAATCGCAAGCAAGCAGAGTACTAACCACGAAATGATCCTTGCTTCTACTAATCTCCCATTTCTTCATAGGTACTTTGAAATATGCAAGTACAATTGTGAGAATGAAGCCATAGGGAATGACATGTGTTTTGGTGCCATTGATATCCCTATCAGTAGGTCCGCGAGGGTTTCCTGTTCAGATGGAACAAGTTTATCTATATTTTTCCCAAGTTGAACCAACCCCTCAACAGCTTCGCGATACCTACTTTCCCCTGTTTTGCTCACACTCTCTTCTATTTTAGTAAATTCCTCCCCCCAAACAACCATTGCCCCAGTTTCATTTGTTAGACCAATAGAAGTGGGTGAAGAATCAGCCACTCTTGTACCCTTTCCCCTCACAGTACTCCTAGCACCCTTGCTCTCTTTTTCTTTTCCCTTTTTATTTTACCACCAACTTCTCCAGATTAGGTAGTCTCAACACCTGCTATAGATCCTACCAGTACAAATCTATTCTCCAAATTTGCAGCAACTTCTGAAATTGTCTCAGGAGTAACTTTAGAATCAGAAGATACCTGTTCAGTTTTGGAATACCTACTTTTCCCCCCTTGGTAGCAAACTTAAATGAATCTTCAAATTTTTGGGGTTCTTCTGCCTACCTGCTTTTAATTGCTTGTTTATTTTCTTTATCTGTTCTCCTTCAGCGACAATCTTACGAGCCATCATCTTCACTCTACTTTTCTTAGAGATTGGTGTGGTTGAAGGAGTGGTAGAAGGTGTGAAAATGGATTCCTATGGTGGTGATGAAGGATTTTCAGAGGTGTTCGACATATCTGGGCTAGGGTATGAAAAAGAAGAGAATTAGATTGTGTTTGGAAGATGGAAGAAGAATGAGAGTTTTTGACGTCTTGAGAGCGATGAAGTAAGGAATACACTAAAGTTGATCAATATACGGAAGAATAATTGATGGGGTAACTACAGCTTTTTAGACTCTTATAAGTCTAATCAAATTGAAATTCAGTTTCGAAGAGACGTTGGAGTTTATCCCTAGAATCTAGGCACTTCAAGTCGGTTGAGACTCTTTTGAATAGAACTGGTTCACTTCTAACGGATAAGTCCAAAAGGAGTTTGGAATAAGTTAGGACTCAGCTTATGATCCAAATATAATTATCTCAAATTATGCAGAGTATAGAAAACATACCTATTTATCATGATGAACCAGGTTTTTCACTGAAAATTCTCTTATGTAAGTCTAAATTTGCCAAAACAGAGAAAATATCATTGTCGTGCCCCCTTTTTTTCATCGCGGAATCGGGTTTCGATATTCATTTGGGACAACTCCCTTCCTTTTGGGAGAGGAGTATGGAAAGTGAAGAGTCGCCACCTAACGGATTTATGGTGCGTTAGGGCACCTAATGCAATTAACCCATGATAACCGGTTTGTGTTACCAGAGATTGGGTAAGGGCTTGAAATTACTTCGAGGAGAAGGTTTTAGGCACCCCTCGAGGTCCACAACGGTGGGTACCGGCAAAACATACTTTGTGAATTGGTCAATTAACATATAAGCAGTCTAAGCATACATGTGTAAACAGGATAGAGGATTTTTTAGCAGATAAGCAGTGCAAGCACACAATAAATCCTAAGTTTGTTAGCCTATAGGATCACATCTATACAATGCACGATAATCTTTCCTCAACTAGAGGGGTTACACGTGGCATTAGCGTACAAGTCATCATATCCGTTTACTATCCAAATAACCTACCCTTAGCGGTTATATGTTGATACCTAATTTTTCCTTAAAATATTTTTGAATTTTCATATATACCTTCAAAATCACTTTTTATAATAATTGGTATTTTCCCCATAATTTTCCATATTATTATCAATTTATTTTTCTAAATTATTCAGCACTTTATATTTAATAATTATTCATAAATTACATTACAAATAATTTCAAAATATTTCCTAGCTCAATATATTTTTAATCCTATTAGGATTAATTATTTCACAAATTAGCCAATTTGGCATTATTTGGCTATAATTACAACAATTTTGCAATTATAGCCTAATTGTACATTTTATGTCGTTTTAATTCAATATTTAGTCATTTTATATTTTAAATATTAGTTAATTACCTTATTTCACCTACTTAGTCTTAATTTCATTTTTATATAATTATTAGCTATTTTATTAATTATTTATCTATTTTTAAGGGGGTATTTGACAAATAGCCATCTTTATTTAAATCCTAGCCTAAATCAAACCTTGTCCTAACCCAATTAATCTATCCCAATACCCAAGACCAATACCCTATCCTACCCGACCCAATTCCCCTATGCAATCTAAGCCGTTGATTATTTCAAATCAACGGCCTAGATCAGCCACTTCCTAATTTAACCACCTTATGACTACCCCCTCTCTTATTTCACCTGTCTCATTCTCTCTCAACCGGTCTCTCTACCTCCCTCTCTCTATCTCTGGTTCTCTCTAGAACCTTCCACCTTCCCCCTCTCCGATGAACTCTGTTCATCTTTTCATGCCACCTCCCTCGCCGGAAATCATGACCTCTCACCATCTCCTAGCCCATGCCTCACCCCACGCTGGCTTGACACTGTTCTGATGGTCCTCAGATTAAACTGGAGCAGTTCAACTACCACCTATGGCCTTTCATGCCATTTTTCGGCCATTTCCGGCCGTCTGAGTTAGGTTCTTTCTTTTTCCGGTGGAAACCGGAAAAACCATGAGTTTTTTCTCTCCTCTTTGGGTTCTCTCTTCAAAATCCTAACTTCTAAAACCTCAGATCTTTCTAGATCTGTAATAAATCTATACATATTTCAAGTCGTTTTGATGTTTTCTTTAAGGGTTTTCCATTTTTCCTAAAATGATTTTTTGTTTTCCAACTAGGGTATCTAAAAAACCTTTCTGGAAAAACGATTTCTTCAAGTTTAAGGGTTCTTCTTAGATTCTTCTCGTATTTTTAAACGGTTTCTGTTAAAATCTCATTTTCATAGTTCATTATGTTAAAACTTTAGTTTTAACACGGTATTATAATCTTAGGTTTTGCCTTTATTGATATACTCTTTTGATTTGTATATGTGTCTGTCTTTATGAATACGTCCTGAGTTTTCAATGATTTTTATCCTATTTTTGCTCATTAGGATTCTTGATTTTGGCTTCTTCTTCTTATGTTGTAGTTGCTCTGTTTAATCCCTCTAGTTGTTACCGTTTTGTTTAGATGAATCTCTAATCCTATGTGATTTCTTGCTGCTACAGTCATTAGGGTTTCTGACTCTTTGATTCTCCCTGTTATATCATGTTCGTTTGTTAATTCCTTAATCATTTACTGTGTGCTAGTGTTGAATCCCCGATTCTATGTGATTTTTACTTGAATCTCTGATTTTCTTGTCCTATTGTGTGTTTACTTCGTGTACTCACAGGAATCAACATTACTCCTGTTTAAATCCCTAATTTCCTATAACTGAACCTCTCATTGATCTTTTGTGATGATTTCCTTACTAATTTACAACCTTTAAATTATTTCCTTGCCTTATTTTGATCAACTATGCTGTCGCACGGAGTCTTATATTATTTCCTTAATTGAAATATTCTGAACCTAGCCTCAATTGCATGTCCCATACTTGTACTATGCTAAGTTATTTCTTTATATGCTATATGCAGTCAAATATGGTACCTTTCCTTATTTGATGTCTTCATAATACCATTTGAACTTGATTCATTAAATTAAGGGATACCTATACTGATTTTACATTGATTGGTACTCACTCCCTTAATTAAGGGTTAACTTTGATTCCTACCTTATTTACCATATGTTTTCAAACTATATATATACACTACTCTTTCATTAAGCAAGGGACGAACTAATCTGTTCAAATCTCTCTCTCACATCTAAAAACTCTATGCTCTCTCTCTTTTCTATGCTAGTTACTACTATTCTAAGTTAGCCGGCTGCAAGCCAACGCTAACTATTGTGCATCTCTTACTTCCTGTTTGTGTTACCGCTTTCTTCACTTCACTGGTATGTTCTAATTCAGATTTAAGTTCTCAAACCAACATGTTTCTACTACTATTGCAATTCATTGTGTTTCTAATTTGCTTTTACTTATTATTTTGTTGTTTACCATGTAACTTGGATCCTGAACTCCATTCACATGATAAGTTATACTCTATTTGTCATAACCAACATGTCTTTATGTACTTGATACATATTCTATGGAATATTCATGCCTATGTTTGGTGCATTAGTTTGATTAGAGTAAATCCTACTGTCTTGAACTATTTGGTCTTGTTATGTTAGTATAATCCTACACCCTACTGTGTCCCCCAATCCCCTAAATCCTTAGGAACTTCCGATTGTGTACTGCCTACTACATGTTTGCCTTCACATGCTTTGTATTTGTCCATCAAATCCCATTACCCCTGCTTATGATTGTTGGACTATTCCTGGTCCTTTGTGTGATGTTGAACTTGGTGTTCCTGCCTTTTTAGTGGTTAAACTTCTTTGTTATAAAACTATTCCAATGAAGTTTCCCTCTTCAAAACATTTTTCTTACTTACACTTTTCAAAACTTTTTTCTTACTTAACCTTTTCAAAACTATGTCAAGCACTCTCACATATACTCTTAGAAGTCTAGGTTCTGCCCCCTCTGTGTGAGCATTGTCTTGGGACCCTTGAGCTTCCTCTGAACTTTGACACACAAAGGCTGGCCATTCCACACTGCACTTATTCTATCTTGGCTATGAAATCTTGGTGTGAGCACTGCCCGGGATCCCTTGAGGTCCTTAGGGAACTCTAACACACCCGGATTGTGAAAAGGCTGTGAAACATTACCTGGCATTGAGGACCTGGAGACTTGAGCCTATTCTGTAGGCTCCCTATAGTTGACTTCTTATTTTTCTTCTATTTCAGTTGTGTAGTTCATATCCGATGGTCTGTAATAATTAATTGTAAACAACTCTGGGGTCGGATAAAGAAAATGGGTGGGTGATATGCATGCCTTAGTATAATTAGGGGTAGAGACCATGTTTCTAAGTTTATTTTATCTATGCGCAATAGCAGCCATGTTTAGGTACAACATGCCATGCATTAGATATCACGCTACTTAGGTTCATATATATTGTTTTCCTTTCAGCACGTCATCATTCATTGCCCTGACTTAGAGATCCTGCCTATAGGACAAATAATTTAGTAAATTGCTATAAACGTGTCCTGAAGCTTCATTTAGAAGTCCTTTCCTAGAATAAATAATGGTAACAAAACTGCAACCATGTCTCATCATTCTATACATGTAAAGATCCTGTTCTAGGTAAACAACGATTAAAATCCGTCACCTATGTTATTCCTTAAACGGTGCATAATGTTGTGATTTTATGTGCATTTAGAAATCCTGTTTAGGTTACTATACATCATTCTGCATTAGACATCATGCTATAGGATCATATTCATTTAACAGCGCTTAGTCTAAATAAATATGTCTAAAACAGTCCCCTATTTTAAACAATTGGTAATTAGTCCTTGCACATCTTCAACACCTAGAATTGCATGTTATCTTACACTTAGGCAAGCCTTAGGTAATCAACTTAAAAAATATAACCAGAATTGTCCTTTGTGATTAGTGTTCAACTGTTAGCATGCTTAAAACCAGTAGGTAAGTTTGGTTAAGACTTCCTCTTTGAGTTATGCAATAAATCTGTCTTTGTTATTATCACTTAGACACCATGAGTAAGATATGAATCTGGACCTTAATTGTGTATGAGACATGTTGTTTATGTGCACTATTTGTGGAGGTCTTTGAGCCCTTTCCTGTTAATGTGCTACCCCCTTTATCTGCAGTTCTATTTGTTCATCATATGCCGCCTTCGCATTTTCACCTTTAAAACCTGAGGGTCTGCCTAGCACCTCCTTTAAGATAGGAGTCCTAATTTCCTCCGGGACTGATAGGAAGGGACGGGTAACAGCATGCATTAGAGGTCGAGAACAACACTCGATTTAGTTGCTTTCATGGGGTGGGAAAGGGTAGAATATAGATATGATGACTATTGCTCTAATACCACGTGTAGCCCCTCTTCGAGGAGTGATTACCGGGTATTGCATTGATGTGATCCATATTATTATAAACCTAGGATACCTTTTATATGCTTAGCTCGTAATCTTTTCCAAAGTCTAATCTCCTTTACTATTTTCAAACATTTTCATGCTTAAGACTTAAATCCCCTCTTATTTGAGTCTTTACTTGTTATTTGCTAATTGTACAAATTCACAGAAACCATTTGGCTGGGAACCACACTTGTGGACTGAGGGGTGCCTAACACCTTCTCCTTAGTATAATTTCAAGCCCTTACCCAATCTCAGGTTAGTAACGTAGTTGTAATTGAACCCCTTAGTGCCCTAACGCACCGTTAAAATCGTGAGGTGGCGACTGTTCAAAATATGCAAACCCCTTTTCTCAAAAGGAACGAGTTGTCCTAACCAATGTCATAAACCCTTTCAACCAGCCCCGAAAGAAGCGCTCGGGGAGAAAAATGGGGGCGGGGAGGGGGGGGGTGCGTAATAGCATGGTGACTCTGCTGGGGATATCAAGGCTTTTACCATTTCAAATTGTTTCGTGAATTTGTGCCTTTATTTTTAAATACCTTCACCCTTTCCTATTACCGTTACATGGAATTAATTGTTCACTTCAGGTATTTACTTTTCTTCAAAGGCAAAACTGACATGTCTCTTTGTTTTCTTTTCTCACTGCTTTAGATCATTACTGTTGTTTTTACCGCTTTCTTTAACGTGCAAATACGTGACAACTTGTTTTAATACTTATTATCACATAATCATGCTCAACATTCATACTCCACTCGTGCCAAAAAAAATACTTTAGCAACGCCTGATGAGAGGTTGCACTCTTCCTATATTATTACCCACTAAATTCGGAAAGGCTTATTTTTGGTAAAACTAGTCGATTGGCGGTGCAATCGACGGTTCCGTGCCTTTCCCCCTTAAGTTTTCCACTCAAGGGTACCAGTCTAAAACCTCATAAAGACCTTACTATGTCGTACTTTTGCATGCATCATGGTCAAACCTAGTCGAGCTAAAGTGTAGTCCGCACGATAGCTTTTAAGATAGCCTTATCCAAAAGTCCACCGGGTTTCCCTAAACCCAAACGGACGCCCTCACGTTCTGTGCATTTATTTGGAGAACTAAATGCTTCCTGCTAATTATTGACGATAAATAGTCAAGTCCGGTGGGGGTAAGGGCCTAACCGTATTTGCTTTGCAGAAAAATGAGGCAGGAAGTCCCCAGATTCGGCATGGTCTCCAATATCCACCCAAGACTGTTGAGTTGGTGGGAGGATCTGCACTCTACTGACAAATATATCATCAGGAAAGACTTGGGTAACCTACCATCTCCCCTGGAAATCCAGCCTAACAAAATGATAATAGAGGATGCTACCCTGTTCTGGGATCGTGAAAGGTCCGTGTTCCGCTTTGGGAACATCAAAATGACGCCTTTGATAGAAGAGATACGAGGGCTGGCTAACCTAGTATGGGAAACTCCAGGGTTGTTGATGCTTGAGAACCGCACAAGAAAAAGTTTCCTCACAACGACGGGCCTGAAAAAGGATGCAGAATTGGTATGTTTGGAGGATTCGTACATTCCTTTTGACTACTTATACGAAAGGTTTGGCTACAGCAAATCATACCGTACCTACCATGACGAGTTTGCTATCACCTCTCTAGGACACGTTCATCGCCGAGTTTTCGTGTTTATGGTTTGCTTTTTGAGTTTGATCGTGTTCCCGATGAAGAAAGAAAGGATCCATACCAGGCTAGCCATGGTAATTAAGACCATAATGGAGGGGGTAGATGGGCAAGACTTCAGCATTGTGCCCATGATCCTTGCAGACATATATCGGGCCTTAGAAAGGTGTCAACAAGGAGAAAAGAATTTCGAAGGTTGCAATTAATTACTTCAACTCTGGCTCATGGAACATCTCTAAAGAGGCGAATACCGACAAGACATTCACCGCAGAATGTGTGATGACCACATCGCTTTCCATCACCCAAAGCGAATGAATTATATCCCCGACATGTTTGCTCAGCCTAAAAATGCTGAGGGACGGGTTGAGCTTTTTGATAACATGACTGAAGAGCAGGTTCAGTGGATGTTTGAATGGTTTCCAACGGATGAGTTCATCATTCGATCCCGAGATGCATCATTTCTGATAATGTTTGGTCTAAGGGGGACATACCCTTACGTCTCTCTTCGAGTTATGAGTCAAGCAGGTAGGAAGCAAGTCATCCCTAGGGTCAAGAAGATGAGCCATCTTCGAGCTGACTTTCAAAATAATGACAGTACTCACAAGTAACAAGCTCATCACCTATGGCACTGCAAAATTATAATTGAGAAAGACACCATCGAGCCAGACAAATACCATGCTGGTTGTACCCCTTTATATCTTGGTTGGTTAGAAGAGGATTTGGGTGGCCAGAGCAAGCCGGGGTACGTCCGAGGTCACAGGGTATAGATGAAAGGGCCGAGGCACAAGTCAAATACAACCAGCTGCGCAAAAAGATCCAGGAATATGAGGATGACCACCACAAGATACATGAGTCAAACAAGAAACTGATCGAGGAATGGAATGACATGGCTATCAACGCCAACAAGAGGCTGGGGGTACTTGGAACGAGGTATAGTCGAGCTGGAAGAAATGTTCATCAAAAGAGCCGAAGATTGTCAAAAGGCTTAAGGAGCTGCAGGAGGATACGTAGCAAGAACTACCTGTTGCTGGGACTTCGCAAGCTGGGAAAACTGTACAAGGAAATCAAGAATGCCGAGTCTGGGGAAGGTCTTTCTGGGACCAAGTAGATATGAGTGTCTTTATTTTTCTATCAATGTAATAAGGCCAATGGCCATTAGTGACTTTTATTTTTCATCTATCACTTTGGGATTTGTCTATTTTTCTTATCAATAAAATGAGGCATTTAGCATTTTAAGTTCTCCGAATCAATTTTTCACTAGGCCTACCTCGGGCACAAAGAGGTTCCCAACTTAGGACGCGCTTTACATTTATGCATTATGTGTTTAAATACCACAATATTCTTTTCATAATCCTCACTGACTTGGTTACCTTTTGTTTTTATTTATTTTTCTTACTCACCTCCCCAAAGGTTAGTTCGTGCAATCTGGCATAATCATCCTATCTCACAAGATCCAAGGGCCCTCCACCTACTCCTCATCCAAGTCCTCCTAAGGGCAATGCCAAAGGCAAAAGTAAGATGGAAGAGTCCAGCGGCACCAGAAAGGAGAATATAATTGAACGGATAGAGGCCACTGATGGCCGAGGTATTCAGGTCCTGCATGAAAGCATGTCACCACTTGAACAGAAATTGGTGAAGTTTCAGGAAGAACTCGATCAAGTCCGGAATCTTGCCAACTTGTCATTTTTCCTCAATGTCCCCGACGTCAACCTTCCAAATTCTCAAAACCCCGCACCTCCACAAAATATCCAAGACAACAAAATCATCCCGCACCTCACCATCACGTCACTCCCCCAAAGAACCAAACTCTCCCGATGCAATGCATTTCTTGCCACACCTCAAATAACACTCCACTACTCATCCCACAACCTCAAAACCCCACAAAGGACCATTTCCACGCCCATAACAATCCCATCTATGTGGAAACCGTGACCCACTCCACTCCGCCTATCTCACAGGAATCCGAGTCTGACGAAAAGGACTTACTTATCAAGAACCTGGCCGAGGAGCTTAGGAAACTAACCAGCCGAGTCCAGGGTGTTGAAGGAACCAAGGGAATTGAAGGGTTAAATTATGAAGACCTTTGTATCCAACCTGATGTCGAACTTCCCGAGGGGTACAAACCTCCAAAGTTTGAAATGTTTAACGGTACTGGTGATCCGAGAGTCCATCTGAAGACCTATTGCGACAAATTGGTTGGCGTTCGAAGGATGAAAGAAACCGCATGAAGCTGTTCATGAGGAGTTTGAAGGGAGACGCATTGTCTTCGTACATCAGCAAGACCCCAAGAAATGGTCAAACTGGGTAAGCATGGCGTCTCATTTTATGGACATGTTTAGATTCAACACAGAGAACGCACCAGATGTGTTCTACATTCAAAACTTGAAGAAGAAACACACAGAAATCTTTCGCGAGTATGCTACTCGCTGGAGGTTCGAAGCCGCTAAAGTCAGACCTGCTCTATGGGAAGACCAGATGAACAAGTTCTTTGTCCGGGCTCAGGACTTACAGTATTATGAACGGTTAATGATGAACAAGTTCTTTTTCCGACATCATCAAATTGGGTGAGCGGATTGAAGAAGGTATTAAAAGTGGTATTGTTACAAATTTTGAAGCCTTGCAAGTCACTAACAAGGCTTTATAGTCCGGTGGTGTGTCTAAGAAGAGAGACGTGGGAGCCGTAATGATTGCACAAAGAGCCAAGTACCCACTCAAATACCAAACTTATCCAACACCTCCACTCACATACCAGCCAACCCCGAATTACCAAGCACCCTCACCAAATTACCAAGCACCCTCACCGAACTACCAAGCTCCACCACTTTCTTACCAAGCTCCACTGCGCACCTACAGATCTCCGCCACCCACATATCAACCTGCTTCGTCCAGGTACTCACAACCCGCTCCCGTTTACCATATTTATAATTCCCAGCCATCCCATTACCAATCACACCCTGCACGCCAAAACTTTCCTAGACCTCATCCCAATTTTGATCGCCGCCCTCCAAAGCAATACACCACCATAGCCGAGCCCATTGACCAGCTGTATGAGAAGCTCAAAGCTGCTGGTTATGTCACACCTATCCTTGATGCCACCCCTAAGAACCCTTCTCAGTGGGCTAACCCAAACAAATCCTGTGCATCCTATTCCGGCATGAAAGGACACACCATCAAAGAATGCCGCTCTCAGAAGGACAAAATACAGGCTCTTATTGACAACAAGATTATTGTGGCAAATGACCCCGCTCCAAACGTCCGCGAAAATCCTTTGCCAGACCATAAGGGTAGAGGTATCCATATGATTGAAATAGAAGATGATTGGGATCCCGAGGGATCAATCGGGTTGATCGCAGAAGACGATGACCAAAGAAACCCGCAGTCACTCGCAAACCGATCATAGTCCAGATTCAACCATATGAGGACGCTGAGGTGAATATGTCTATACCATTTGAGTTTGAAGCAACGCCACCTGCAAAGTCACCAGTGCCAATTGAAGTTGAGTTTGTATCTCCAGCAAATACACTGGCACCGTTCGAGGTCGCAGTCTTTCCACCCCGAACACACATTCTGTTTTCGTAAGGATGGCCGCACCAATTCTGATGGTAATGTCAACCACGCCGCCCTTCTATTCAAACACTATCCCTTGGGACTACTCAGCCGAGGCGAAAAGGATAGGCAAGGTCATGTCTGAGGAAGCAGTCGCAGCACAGGGTATCACGAGAACTGGTAGGGTCTACACCTTTGGAGAAAGGTACAAACTAAGGAGGATTCAGTCACCGACCAGCTAAACAAGATACCGACTCAGATATCCATCCTCTCTTTGCTACAGAATTCTGAAACACACAGAAATGCTTTTCTGAAAGTGTTGAGTGAAACATATGGGCCAAAGAACATCACTAGCGGGGAAATGGCCAATATGGTAGGCTAGGTACTTGAGAGTCATAAAATCACTTTTCATGAGGACGAGCTACCACCTGAAGGATTGGGGCACAACAAAGTGCTGCACATCACCGTGCAATGTGAAGATCATTTCATCACAAGAATCTTGATCGATGGAGGTTCTAGTCTTGACTTTTTTCCGTTGATAACACTCAAGAAATTGGGTAAAGGGCTACATGAGATAAGGGATGGAGCGATCAATGTAAAAGCCTTCGAAGGTTCTTAGAGGTCCACCATGGGGGAGATCAGTCTATGTGTACAGATGGGACCGACTTGGTTCGAAGTGGATTTCCAGGTGATAGATGTGCCAGCAACCTACAACCTGTTGTTGGGACGACCATGGATTCATGTTGCTGGGACCATAGTGTCAACGCTACATCAGGTGGTAAAATTCGAGTTAAACCACCAAGAGGTGATTATTCATGGTGACGGTAGCAACCCCATTTATAGTCGTCAAACTATTCTGGTGATTGACGGAAAAAGGAAGATTGGCGGGGGAACTTACCACCACATTGAGCAGGTCAATGATATCGAAAAAGACAAGTGGTGGGATAGCAAGATTGAGAGCATCCTGAACTTGAGAGGATATGAGCCAGGAAAAGGGCTCGGTAAGAACCTCTAAGGGATCACAACACCCATAAAACTCAAGAAACATGGTACCACTTTCGGTCTAGGGTATGAGTACACTTGGCAGGAATTCAACAACTGGTCGCCACCTTTGCGAGGTCCCTATTACCCTTTGGAGCAGCCGATACCTCATCTTGAGCAGACTTTCAAGCAGGGCGACATTATTTACGGATCAGACGAAGACGACATACCTGATGAGATTGTCAAGGAAGTTGAGAACTTTAAGAAAAGACCTAAGTCCAACCTGGACGAGACCGAAGTTATCAACCTAGGAGATTCAAAAAACGTTAAGGAGACTCGCATCATCATTCATTTGTTACCATCAGAAAAGAAAGAATACACAGAGTTTCTAAAAGAGTATGGTCAACTATATCAAAACAGAATGGCCAGGGCCTTCAACAAGAAAGTCAAGCCGAGACGATTCACACCAGCATAACTGGTGTTAAAGAAAATCTCTCTGCATCAAGATGAAGCCAAGGGAAAGTTCTCTCCCAACTGTCAAGGTCTGTACATGGTTCATGGAGTGCTGACAGGACGAGCACTCATACTTGCAGAAATGGACGAAGAAGTTTGGCCAAAACCGATCAATTCAGATGCAATCAAGCGCTACTATGTGTAATCTTTATGCTTTCTCAGTGATGTAAATTGAACTACGCCTGACCTGATTCCCTTTTAAGAGGGGATACGTAGGCAGCCCTATGTGTTCGGTCACAATTCAATAAAAATCTATTTTTCCCCACAATTGGAAACTGGGGCAGAATTTTGAAGAGGACCCTCAAAATTCTGAAGCGAGTAGCAGTCCACAAACATTCACCCAGCCAACTGGGAAAAATTTTGAGGAGGACTCTCAAAATTCTGAAGCAAGTTCAGCCAATTGTCGTGCGAGCAGCAGTCAGAGGCGTCCACCCAGCAAACTGGGGCAGAATTTTGAGCAGGACCCTCAAAATTTCGTAGCAGGAGAGGTTGCAATGTCTCAAGCCGTGCCATGTCATCGGTTCATCTAAAACTATTTTAGATTATATATTATATGTTACAAAATCATGCATATTTTGTTTTCCTGAAGCAGCTTGTTTAGCGAATGCTACCCCAATGATATAGACAATATCATCATGATCAAACAAACGAGCCAAGCAGAGCCATCAGGAATGCGAACTAACCTTTCCTCTTTACAAAACTCATGATCTTTCTTTGGATGCAGGCACAAATTGAAAAATCCCCAAAACATATTATCCTCTCAAAGGATGGACATAGTTCCTCAAAATCGTCATGCCAACATTTATTATCAGCACAAATGATGCTTCATTATCACAATGCTCTACCGCAATTTAACACCAGCTAAGAATTTCTGTTGACCTTCCTTAATCTAGCATAAGGCTACCATTCGGACTTCCGAGTTTAAATGCTACCTCCATCTGCATTCGCATATTTCATAAGGCTACTTTTCTGCATTCCGAGGTTAAACGCTACCTCCATCCGCATTTGCATCTTGCATAAGGCTACCATTCTGCCTTCCGAGGTTAAATGCTACCTCCATCCGCATTCGCATCTTGCATAAGGCTAACTTTCTGCTTTCCGAGGTTAAACGCTATCTCCATCCGCATTCGCATCTTGCATAAGACTACCTTTCTGCCTTCCGAGGTTAAACGCTACCTCTATCCGTATTCACATCTTGCATATGGCTACCTTTCTTCCTTCCGAGGTTAAACGCTACCTACATCTGCATTCACGTCTTGCATAAGGCTACCTTTCTTCCTTCCGAGGCTAAACGCTGCCTCCCATTTACTTCTCAAAAGCAATCAATGCCTCTAGCATTATTTAATGCTCTTTCCTTTTGGGCTAAACTATGCCCCTTCAATTCGCAAGACTAAGCTATGTCTTGTCAGCATCATACTATTGCATCTTCATGGGCTGAAATATCGCCAACTTATCCAAAGGCGTCTTCGTTCGGAGGCACCATCTTCATGGCTCGATAACACCATGTCATGGCCTGAGGATCTCCTTTATCAGTTTGCATATCATTATTCAAAGGCATCATGGTTCAGAGGCATCATCTTCATGTCCCGAGAACATCATTTCATAGCTCGCGAATTCTGCATCAAGCAATTCATGGCCCAAAACATCATGGTCTAAAGACGTCATCCTTAACCATCCGAAGACATCATTCATAGGGAAACGGGAATTTGCATCATGTTTAAATTATGCACGATATGCTTGTATTACTCATTTGCAGGTAACCCGGCAAGCAGCGATCCCGCTCCAGTTCTCCTAATTACCCCGTAAGCCGTTCATTCAATCAGTCCTATATGTTGCGTCTGTCCTTATAAAACTTCATCGATATACTTCGCCGGTGGCTCCTGCACTACATACGGCCTTATTCCTGTAAAACCAGGGATATGTAGGCAACTAAGAAACCAGGGTGCGGCCTGAACCTTTCCAGCTATTTCCACTCAGTCAAAATTGGCCATCATGTCTTTACCCGACAACTCTTTCATCCTTCCCGGATAAAGAGGGGCAGTTGTTGATACCCAATTTCTCCTCAAATTATTTTTAAATTTGCATATATACCTTCAAAATCACTTTTTATGATAATTGGTATTTTTCCCATAATTTTCCATATTTTTATCAATTTATTTTTCTAATTTATTCAGCAGTTTATATTCAATAATTATTCATAAATTACATTACAAATAATTTCAAAATATTCCCTAGCTCAGTATATATTTAATCCTATTAGGGTTAATTATTTCACAAATTATCCAATTTGGCATTATTTGGCTATAATTACAACAATTTTGCAGTTATAGCCTAATTGTACATTTTATGTCGTTTTAATTCAATAGTAAGTCATTTTATATTTTAAATATTAATTAATTACCTTAATTTCACCTATTTAGTCTTAATTTCATTTTTATATATTTAATAGCTATTTTATTAATTATTTATCTATTTTTAAGGGGGTATTTGACAAATAGCCATCTTTATTTAAATCCTAGCCTAATACCCTATCCTACCCGACCTAATTCCCCTATGCAATCTGAGCCGTTGATTATTTCAAATCAACGGCCCAAATCAGCCCCTTCCTAATTTAACCCCCTAATGACTACCCCCTCTCTCATTTCCCCCTGTCTCATTCTCTTTCAACCGGTATCTCTACCTCCCTCTCTCTATCTCTGGTTCTCTATAGAACCTTCCACCTTTCTCCTCTCCGATGAACTCTGTTCATCTTCTCATGCCACCTCCCTCCCCGGAAATCATGACCTCTCACCATCTCCTAGCCCATGCCTCACCCCACGCTGGCTTGACACTGTTCTAATGGTCCTCAGGTGAAACTGGAGCGGTTCAACTCCCACCTATGGCCTTTCATGCCATTTTGCGGCCATTTCCGACTGTCCGAGTAAGGTTCTTACACTTTTCGGTGGAAACCGGTAAAACGTTGAGTTTTTTCTCTCCTCTTTGGGTTCTCTCTTCGAAACCCTAACTTCCAAAACCTCAGATCTTTCTAGATCTGTAACAGATCTATACATATTTCAAGTCGTTTTGATGTTGTCTTTAAGGGTTTTCCATTTTTCCTAAAATGATTTTTTGTTTTCTAACTAGGGTTTCTAAAAAACCTTTCTGTAAAAATGATTTCTTCAAGTTTAAGGGTTCTTCTTAGATTCTTCTCGTATTTTTAAACGGTTTCTGTTAAAATATCTTTTTTCATAGTTTATTATGTTATAACTTTAGTTTCAACACTGTATTATAATCTTAGGTTTCGCCTTTATTGATCTACTCTTTTGATTTGTATATGTGTTTGTCTCTTATGAATACGTCCTAAGTTTTCTATCATTTTTATCCTATTTTTGCTCATTAGGGTTCTTGATTTTGGCTTCTTCTGCTTATGTTGTAGTTGCTCTGTTTAATCCCTCTAATTTTTATTGTTTTGTTTAGATGAATCTCTAATCCTATGTGATTTCTTGCTGCTAGAGTCATTAGGGTTTCTGACTCTTTGATTCTCCCTGTTATATCATGTCTGTTTGTTAGTTCCTTAATCATTTACTGTGTGCTAGTGTTGAATCCCTGATTCTATATGATTTTTACTTGAATCTCTGATTTTCCTGTCCTATTGTGTGTTTACTTCGTGTACTCACAGGAATCAGCATTACTCCTGTTTAAACCCCTAATTTCCTGTGATTGAACCTCTCATTGATCTTTTGTGATGATTTCCTTACTAATTTACAACCTTTAAATTATTTCCTTGCCTTATTTTGATCAACTATGCTGTCACATCGAGTCTTATATTATTTCTTTAATTGAAATATTCTGAACCTAGCCTCAATTGCATGTCCCATACTTGTATTATGCTAAGTTATTTCCATATATGCTATATGCAGTCACATATGGTACCTTTCCTTATTTGCTGTCAGCATAATACCGTTTGAACTTGATTCCTTCAATTAAGGGATACGTATACTGATTTTACTTTGGTTGATAACCAGTCCCTCAATTAAGGGTTAACTTTGATTCCTACCATTTTTACCATCTGTTTTTAAACAATATATATACACTACTCTGTCATTAAGAAAGGGACGAACTAATCTGTTTAACTCTCTCTCTCACAACTAAAAACTTCATACTCTCTCTCTTTTCTGTGCTAGTTACTAATGTTCTAAGTTAGTCGGCTGCAAGCCAACGCTAACTATTCTACATCTCCTACTTCCTGTTTGTGTTACTGCTTTCTTCACTTCACTGGTATGTTCTAATTCAGATTTAAGTTCTCAAACCAACATGTTTCTACTATTGTTGAAATTCATTGTGTTTCTAATTTTCTTTTACTTATTATTTTGTTGTTCACCATGTAACTAGGATCCTGAACTCCATTCACATGATAAGTTATACTATTTGTCATAACCAGCATGTCTTTATGTACTTGATACATATTCTATGGAATCTTCATGCCTATGTTTGGTACATTAGTTTGATTAGGGTAAATCCTATTGTCTTGAACTATTTGGTCATGTTATGTTAGTATAATCCTACACCCTACTATATCCCCCAATCCCCTGAATCCTTAGGAACTTCCGATTGTGCACTCCCTACTACATGTTTGCCTTCAGATGCTCTGTATTTGTCCCTCAAATCCCATTACCTATGGTTTGTGATTGTTGTACTATTCCTGGTCCTTTGTGTGATGTTGAACTTGGTGTTCCTGCCCTTTTAGTGGTTAAACTTCTTTGTTATAAAACTATTCCAATCAAGTTTGCCTCTTAAAAACTGTTTTCTTACTTACCCTTTTCAAAACTGTTTTCTTACTTAACTTTTTCAAAACTATGTCAAGATCTCTCACATATACTCGTAGAAGTCTAGGTTCTGCCCCCTCTATGTGAGCATTGCCTTGGGACCCTTGAGATCCCTCTGAACTTTGACAGACAAAGGTTGGCCATTCCACACTGCACTTACTCTATCTTGGCTATGAAATCTTGGTGTGAGCACTACTCGGGAACCCTTGAGGTCCTTAGAGAATTATGACACACCCGGATTGTGAAAAGGCTGTGAAACATTACCTGGCATTGAGGACCTGGAGACTTGAGCCTATTCTGTAGGCTCCCTATAGTTAACTTCTTATTTTTCATCTGTGTAATTCATATCCCATGGTCTGTAATAATTAATTATAAACAACTCTGAGGTCGGATAGTGAAAATGGGTGGGTGATATGCATGTTGTAGTATAATTAAGGGTAGGGACCATGTTTCTAGGTTTATTTTCTCTATGCGCAATAGCAGCCATGTTTCGGTACAACATGCCATGCATTAGATATCATGCTACATAGGTTCATATATATTGTTTTCCTTTCAGCACGCCATCATTCATTGCCCTCACTAGAGATCCTGCCTATAGGACAAATAATTAAGTAAATTCCTATAAACGTGTCCTGAAGCTTCATTTAGAAGTCCTTTCCTAGAATAAATAAAGGTAACAAAACTGCAACCATGTCTCATCATTCTATACATGTAAAGATCATGTTCTAGGTAAATAACTATTAAAATCCGTCACCTATGTTATTCCTTAAACGGTGCATAATGTTGTGATTTTATGTGCATTTAGAAATCCTGTTTAGGTTACTATGCATCATTCTGCATTAGACATCATGCTATAGGATCATATTCATTTAACTGCGCTTAGTCTAAATAAATATGTCTAAAACAGTCCCCTGTTCTAAACAACTGGTAATTAGTCCTTGCACATCTTCAACACCTAGAATTGCATGTTATCTTACACTTAGGCAAGCCTTAGGTAATCAACTTAAAAAATATAACCAGAATTGTCCTTTGTGATTAGTGTTCAACTGTTAGCATGCTTAAAACCAGTAGGCAAGTTTGGTTAAGACTTCCTCTTTGAGTTATGCAATAAATCTGTCTTTGTTATTATCACTTAGACACCATGCGTAAGATCTGAATCTGGACCTTAATTGTGTATGAGACATGTTGTTTATGTGCACTATTTGTGGAGGTCTTTGAGGCCTTTCTTGTTTATATGCTACCCCTTTTATATGCAGTTCTATTTGTTCATCATATGCCGCCTTCGCATTTTCACCTTTAAAACCTGAGGGTCTGCCTAGCACCTCCTTTAAGATAGGAGTACTAATTTCCTCCGGGACTGATAGGAAGGGACGGGTAACAACATGCATTAGAGGTCGAGACCAACACTCGATTTAGTTGCTTTCACGGGGTGGGAAAGGGTAGAATATAGATATGACGACTATTGCTCTAATACCACGTGTAGCCCCTCTTCGAGGAGTGATTACCGGGTATTCCATTGATGTGATCCATATTATTATAAACCTAGGATACCTTTTATATGCTTAGCTGGTGATCCTTTTAAAAGTCTAATCTCTTTTACTATTTTCAGACATTTGGATGCTTAAGACGTAAATCCCCTCTTATTTGAGACTTTACTTGTTATTTGATAATTGTACACATTCATAGAAACCATTTGGCCGGGAACCACACTTGTGGATCCTGAGGGGTGCCTAACACCTTCCCCTTAGGATAATTTCAAGCCCTTACCCAATCTCTGGCAAGTAACGTAGTTGTAATTGAACCCCTTAGCTTCCCTAACGCATTGTTAAAATTAGGTGGCGACTCTTCAAAATATGCAAACCCCTTTCCCAAAAGGAACGAGTTTTCCTAATCAATGTCATAAACCCTTTCAACCGGCCCCGAAAGGAGCGCTTGGGGAGAAAAGGGGGGCGCGACATTATATAAGCGGTTTTAATTAATGAACTCTAAGCTTAATTAAGACCTTAAACAGAGCTTAATTTTTTACAAATAAACATAGCTTAATTTTTTACAATTTTATAAGACCTTAATTACCTAAGGATTGCCTAGGCGTGGGTCTGTAATACCCTTTAAACATGTTGTCTAAGTGAGATTAGAGTTCGAGGAATCAGTTAAAACCATTTAAAATTATTAAGTCCTATAGGCATGCTGATCTAGGTGTTGAGTATTACAAAAAATGATTTCATGCATGTTTTATCCTATAACATGGTGTTTAGGCGTTGGGCTATTTTTTAAGCATCATTATAAACAAGACAGTTATTTATTTAGGCGACATGATTTAAAGCAAATGCAAATGCAGTACTAAAATAGGATTTCTAATGCACATAGAGAATGGTCATTTTTATTAGGCAGGATTACAGCAGTAGCCTAACGACATGATTTCTAGGTGATTGTGACTTATGTAGAAGCATAATTTCGTGATAATAAAGTACTGAGCTATACATGTTTTCTAATACGCAAAACTAGTAAACGTAATTATCCTAAGGTAGGGTTTTTAATGTAAATAACACAACAGTCATACAACATGATCTCTAATGCAAGTAACATAATATAGGTCTAAAGGCATGATTTCCACTGCAAATAAACCTAAAGCATGATTTCTACCCAATTTCCCCACAAAAATCGTATAAGAATCCCTACCCTTTTACTAATTTTCCCAATATCTGTTCACAAAGATGATTAGTGCGGACCAGAATTGAATGAATTATATAAATAAATATAAGCTATACTATAAGGAGCCTGCAGATAGGCCCAAAGTAAACCTAGGCAATTATTAGGGTGTCCTGGTGTGTCAAAGTTCCCTAAGGACCTCAGGTTCCCGAGCAATGCTCACACCAAGACCCTTTTTTTAAATAGAGAACTGGTTATGTGCAGTGTGGAAGGGCTAGCCCCAGTATGCCAGAGTTCGGAGGAATCTCATGGATTCCTAGGTAGTACACACACTGGAGGAGCAGAACTTAAGAATATAAATGTAGAAGTGAGAGTGCTTGACATAGTTTTGAAAGAACTTGGTAAAGACAGTGTAGAGATAACACTTTTAAGAGTGAAAAGGTTTTCAAGAATAGAAACAATTTTAGGAAAATTCCAGGAGTGAAAAAACAGTTTTGAAATAAATTTTGAAAAGAACAAAGATTCAACATACAACCACACAAACTCAAAGTGCTCAGAATCACAACCATTCAACAATCAGCTTTACAAACAGTGGTCAAGGGGTTGGGAACATAGAGAGCTTCACATCTGAAACACATAAACATGGTCTAAGGGGAGAATATGGAACAACAACTGTACAAAACAAAAAGGAGTCTACATTCAGAGACTTAATAAGTAAGTCATGGTAATAGGCAATTAAAACATAGAGATAGAGCGTGTGAATAGTCTTGTTGAAGACAGGGGTGCATTAGTCATAGCAATTAGGATCAATCAAATATATTAGGAGTCTAAGACACTAAAATGAGCATACTAGTTGAGGGGAGTAAATAGGAACTGAACAAACATGCAAACAAGACAAATGAGATCTAGGCATGCTCGATTAAACACTTGACCTGGAGAGGGTAAAACATAAACATACTAGGTAAAGCAGTAAACAGAAAGACAATTAAATACATAACAAATTAAACTAGTGCAGGAATAGGCATGTATTTACATAAAGGAACACATAAAGTTGAGTTTCAAAATTGCAGTTAAGGAAGCAAAGTGCAGAATATAAAGCAAGTAGAGTTTCACTGTCTAGCCTTGGCTTTTGATCACGCTCAACTATGTCTAATAAAAGACTAAGCGGGCGTTGCAAATATAATACGGGGT
>ML356595.1:0-67019 GCA_005239505.1 Nicotiana paniculata
TGGAATTTAATGATCACCTTGTAGGATGGCCCAGTACCAAGAGGACAGAAGAGATGAGGTTCTGGTCAAGGGGGAGAGACTAGAAAAGGTTGGCTTTGAAGAATATTTGAACTCTTAAATTATTTCAGCACTAGCTGTTTCTAACATGCACCAGAGTGTACTAGCATGGTGTTGACCTGCTTTGTATAATAGTCAATATTAAAGAGCATGAGCACAAGCAGTAGACAACGGTAAGTTACGTTGATGCTGGTCGGAAGCAAATGCATATTGAGACCGATGAAGGAAAATCCATCGTGCAAGATAACGTCGAACAACCTTCTGCGTGTAATCTTGTGAAAGATGTGTTGTTCTTTCTTCTCCTTTTTTCTTTAATCTGGATTTCAGTGGTTGCAAGAGTGTAATTGTTCAAAAAACTCTGTTTTGCAGACCATTTTTAATCTGCGAATTACCAATTTTGATGTATGAAATTGAGTAATTTTGAACTTTTGCTACATTCTTACATGCTTCATGATGGACAGCAATTGACCCACCAGTTATATTCGTTTATTAATTTGAGATTGTTGTAAGAACTCTTACATTTTAAATTTTGGATCTGCCTCTGTTCGTGGTGGATTAGGATGGTTTTGAAAGCCTGTAGCATTAGCTTATTCTACAGAAGTACCACCATACACGTTCAGAATAAATAAGTAATTGTTGTCTCAAAAATGCAATTTCCATGCAGATGAGGTTGGTGGAAAATGATAGTAGTAAAGAAAGTTCGTGTCCATATTAATAATGCAGTTGAACTGAAATTGACCTTGTTAAAGAACACAATCACCGGCCTGTCACCAATTGCCAAACCTTGGTCTTTCATGTACTTCGGCTGATATCTATGTCATGATCCGTCACATCATCATGCCATGTAGGTGCCACTTGGCGTATATTTTTACCATATGGAAAGCTTACATAGGAAATAGGCTAGTGCTTATAGGAAGGTTCTAGAAAAATATAGACGTTTCTATAGGAAGACCCTAGAACCTTATGGAATTGTTAGGGAAGTCCTTGGAAGATTCTAGCTATGTAGAGAGTTCTAGAGAGGGGACTTACTTGTAAATAAAAAGGGACTCATGTAATAGTTTTTATGTACTCACTAGCCCCTAGTAATATCCACTCAAAGAGACATTGTTTTTACAAGGTTATTAAAGTAACGATGAACATTCCATTCAAAACTTACAAAATTACTGCTCCCTCGTTCTAATTTATGTGAACCTATTTCCTTTTTGGTCCATTCCAAAAAGAATGACCCCTTTCTAAATTTGGAAACAATTTAGCTTAAACTTACAATTTTACCCTTAATGAGAAGCTTTTATAACCACACAAATACTCTGGACTCCTTTTGATTTGTTTAAGACCACAAATTCCAAAAGTCTTCATTTTTTCTTAAAATACGCGCCCAGTCAAACAGGTTCACATAAATTGGAACAGAGGGAGTACTAGTATTCAGTTGTTATCACTTACACCTTCGTACATATACACGACTAAATTTCATTATAGATTTTAATCATTTTAGTTTGGTAATGGAACTTGTTCAAAAGTTGTGGTGGGCATAAAGAATTCCATGGTTTATATGTATCAAGCTAAGAGCTATTAGGTACTCTGATGATTGAAGATAGTTTTCCGGATACCATGCTTGTTGATCCAAAAAGAGATCGCTTCCCATGCTGCATCGTATGGCCACCACGTCCTGTCCTGTCATGGTTTATCCCCTTTATTGGGCATATTGGAGATTGTAGGGAGGATGGCATAATCTTGGACTTTGCAGGGCCAAATTTCGTTTCTGTAGACAATTTCACATTTGGGGCACCAACTTGCTATTTCCAAGTAAGCAGAGAACAGGTATATTTGCTGGCTCTAACGTGCTTTGTGCTTAATGGATCTTCCTTACTCTTATCAAGCTGTCACTTGGTTGTTGTGCCCTTGTTCTAGGTGCACAGATCTATTGAGTAACTTTATGATGTGATTGAGTAGGATTCATTGATTTTGCTTGTTGGCCGGTTGGTTGTGATGTGTATTCACTTTGTTTTTATGGTCTACAGTGCTGCTGCATATCTCCTTATCCAGCTGAAAATACGAGTGAATATGTCGGGAACAATGATGAATCTGGAAGCAATGTGGACACGTGGGATGCTGCCTTGAGGAAGAGCATTCAAGAATTCCAACAGGCTGTCTTACTACATCATTTTCACTTGCAACTGCCACTCTTTTGTAGCTAATGGTTTAAACAGGCTGGTGGATGGAATGTAGTCAACCTGGCCATTTTCATTTTCCTCAAGGGACGTTGGGTAAGTAAAACATCTAATCTTGTTGTGCTTGGTTTAGGACTCCAAATTCCTTATGTAATTTTCATGTTTGTTCTTATTGGTGGGTACGTACTGTTTCAACAAGTTAATCCATATTTGGGATTATTTGATTCCTATAGCAAGTGAGTTAGCTGACATTTGTGATTTTGGACATGATACAAGTAACTTCTTTATAGTTGATATACTCAAATATCTTAGAGCTGGTAAATCGAGTTGTGTATATGTCAAGATAGTTGGAAAAGCTAGTTTCAAAGATTTTTGGAAGCGTGGCCGTGATCTTATGTGATGTCCCAACAGGGTCAAGAGGCTCGAATTTTGTCCAGGGAGAAGAAAAGAAATATGAAACTTTGTTTTACTTGTCTATAAATTCACATGGAAATGGGTTGTGTGATAAGATAAGAAGAAATTGTTTGAGCGATAACTGCTTATGGTGAACAGTGTGAAGAAACAAATCAAGCTTAGTTTCGAATGTGGGTGGAGTAAAATAAAAGAAGGCTATAGTTAAACAGTTTCATTTAAGTGGCTATTTATGCAAATTGGCACATAAAAATTATATCCCGTTTCGTTTGATTTGACTAATTTAAAAACCAATCCAAAAATAACTTAAATTTGTATTCAGAAATAAACTATAAATAAAAAAGAGTAGAATATGATACCAAAAATTTATTTTAAAAATATTATCAACTTATATTTGATATTCTAATTTTGGTAGAAAATACGTTATTTCTCAAAAATATTGAGGTCAATGGGTAGTAACAATTATTAACAAATGATTACTCTTCTCTAGGCAATTTTTATGTGTTATTATTCATTATATTCCTTATATATACGTAGAAAAACAAATTTTCACTAATTAGTTTAATTGAAAAAATATATATTTCTATCAAAGTTTAAAGTATTTTAAAAGTGAATAGGTAGAACCGGTTTCGGAGCAAAGCATCAACAGTTGAAAACTCAAGGCGAATTTGCTGAATTGGAGGACTGGAAGCGACCTACCGTTTACTTGCACACTGCAAACACATTTTTCATGGCCGATCAAGCCCTAAGTTTCACAATTCAAAATGTTTTTTCAGCTCAGGTACGGACTCTTATTGCTGTTATTCATCTAAGTTAAGCGTATAATTCAAGCAAGCCTACTAATTTCGATAAATAGTCAAAACAACGATAAACCGCGCAATTGAACTGTATTTAGTGGAATGTGTACCTATAGAGTACGTTTGGTATGATGAAAGTTATTCTCCGTGAAAATATTTTTCT
Organism: Nicotiana paniculata; assembly: GCA_005239505.1. NCBI lineage: Eukaryota > Viridiplantae > Streptophyta > Magnoliopsida > Solanales > Solanaceae > Nicotiana > Nicotiana paniculata. Next base: position 3,597 of record ML356595.1, read on the forward strand.
GGAAAATGCTTTCTATGGAAGATATATTTCTGGAAAATGTTTTCTGGTGTTTGGTCGGTGAGTGAAAAATATTTTCCAGAACAAATATATATTCAGGATCAATAATATTAGCAAAGAGTCTTTGACAATAATTTTAGTAATATGATTAGTGAGGATTCATATTAGTTGTTCTAATAATGTCTTACGTTTTAGTTGCAATAAGTAATATGTAGTTAAAAGTTAAGATAGTTGTCTGGAAATGACTTTCGCCTATAAGTGAGGGAAGCCCCTTTTTGATGGAAAATGTTTTTTTCAGAAGATGATTTCTGTCACACTAAACACTAGAAATGACTTCCTAATGGGAAACATTTTCCTACGAAATCTTCCCTCATACCAAACATGTTGATAGTTGACCTCAATTGATTGGGGACTGAAGCATAGTTATTTGATGATTCCATGTGGAGTTGTTCTGATTCAGAGACTGCAATCATTCGGCTGTAATCGTTACTTGTGCTCGAGGTTGCTTGATGGAACTATCCTCAATTTTCTTTCTTTCTGACAGCGAAAAAATTATAGTAACATGTTTTTGGGGTTAGTGATTCAAGAAAAGATCGTTGAGATAGGACTTTCGGTTGTTATCTAGCGAGTTTCCTCTGATAAATTTTCAGGTTCAATGAATAAAGTGGTGTTACATTAAGGTTTAGCTGAAAATCAATCCAAGTGGAACTAAATGTTACATGTATTTGAAGATTCTCTGATGAAGCTAACTGAGAACCTTCATTATTATGGTTTGCAGGCCGTAGCTATCATTTTAACCAACCTTCTGAGCCGATAAATCCATATGTTGGTAATTACCAACAAGAATTTCAAACATATAAACATCCCTCACTATCTCTGGGTATTAATCAGTGGTACAGATGCAGAAGCCAGTATAGATGTTTTGCTTCTCAGGCCACCATTATTCAGAGAAGACCAGATTTTTCAACAATTAGCTCAGAAGACGTGAGCTATTTCAAGAAGATATTAGGGGAAAGAGGGGTAGTTCAGGATGAGGAGACATTGGATGCCGTGAACACGGATTTGGATGAGGAAATACAAGGGCACCAGTAAGCTCATGCTCCAACCTCGGTCAGCAGAGGAGGTTGGAATCTCACTTTCTCTTCCAGAAGCTTTAGCTCCTTATTGATAATTTAATGGATACTAATATATATACCTTTTGGTTTTCCATTTGTGTTTCTTGGACTTTGGTTCTACAGGTCTCTCAGATTCTTAAATATTGCAATTCCAGGTGCCTAGCTGTTGTTCCTCAAGGGGGGAATACAGGTCTTGTGGGAGGAAGTGTACCTGCTTTTGATGAGGTAAGAAAATCTTGTACTAAAAATGGTAAGGATAGTGGTAATCGGCGTCTATCAAACATTATCCACATTTGCTGAACTTTATGTCATTTTAAACATCAGTGTCGTTGCTGCTAGATTTGTTTTTCTTTTATTTTGGGGATAGGTAGAGTGAACCGGATGTAGATGATTCATATAGCCGATCCCAATTGGTTCATGATTGGATAGTAGTTGATAGACCGATTGCGATAACTAGTGTTGCTGCTGCTGGATAAGCTCTTCGCTATGAATGTTTTGGAAGTTTTCTGACTTAAATATGTTGGGTTATCTTATCCGATTACTGATTTATTCTTTCTTTATTTTGAAAATGTCCAGGTGATTGTTAATACCAGTCATATGAATAAAATCATTTCTTTCGACAAGGTAAGATAATTTATTTTGAAAATGTCCGGGTGATTGTCAATACAGTTACATGAATCAATTCATTGATATTGACAAGATAAAAGTAACTCTGCTGATCTTCTTTAATTTTTATTCTTGTCAGCGTTACATTTGATGAAAGAAAGAGTCCTTGAGAATGAATAAAGTTTATGCAGATAGAATAAGTTCTCTTTACATCTTTTTGCAGGTTAGCGGCATACTGGTTTGTGAGGCAGGATGCATTTTGGAAAACCTCATCGCTTTTCTTGATAATCAAGGGTGATTTTTCTTTCTTACACTTTTTAGAGTTACTTTATGAATCATGCCAATGATATTTTTACTTTTGGATAGTCTTGCTTGTCCAATTTTTTAAGTTTTAATCTGGAAAAACACCTTTGGATACTTCATTGTCATGTAATATGTGCAAATTCTGACCAAAAAATTGTTTCTTTCTCCATTTAATTACATATGAGCTCTCTGAAATATTTTGTATCATATTGATCTATTCTAAGCATTCTTACCATGTCATAGTGAGGTGTTAAAGTTTTGTATTTACCATCTAACCAATTTGTTGACTGACCTTCTCCAAACTTGCTTAGCATCTTATTTTATTAGATGACAATAGAAAGAAAGCAGAGTGAAGGATTATGCCCTGTTTCTTACACCAGTCTTCTGTCTAGTTCATTTCTATTTATAAACTTATTCTGGGTATTTATTTACTGGCTCTTCTGACGCCAATGAATAAGCTTCTTTCTATTTTGCTTCAGTATGAAATAAAATGTCAATCACATTCTCTCTTAGGTTTGTTATGCCACTAGATTTAGGTGCTAAAGGAAGCTGTCAAATTGGAGGAAATGTCTCAACCAATGCTGGTGGTTTGCGGCTTCTCCGCTATGGTTCACTGCATGGAAGCGTCCTTGGTAAGATCTGACTGTGCTATGTTATGAAATTTCGAGTTGAAGTTGTTACCCTAAATCAATCTGAGAGTGGGTTAATAGGGCTGATGTAAGATTTAACCAACTACATAAATTATGTTCTATCTCTTCGTAGAGCTCCTGTTTCCCTGTTAGATAATCTTGGGATCCATTTTGTGACATTCTTTTGAGAAGAAGGCTATGTATGAGCCTTTCAAGATCTTTCCGTCCTTGAAAACCATAATAGTGAAGTCTTCTCCTGCATTTGTTCTCAAATGTACTTTCATCTCTTCAGGTCTTGAAGTGGTTTTAGCAAATGGAACAGTGCTTGATATGCTCGGCACATTACGAAAAGATAACACTGGATATGACTTGAAACATTTATTTATAGGTGAACAGACTAAATTTGCTTATTCTGTGTCAGCTGAAGTTGGTTTACATTGTGATAAAACATTTTATTTTTCTACATGGCATAGGAAGTGAAGGATCCTTGGGGATTGTAACAAAGGTTTCCATACTAACTCCTCCAAAGTTGTCCTCTGTAAATGTGTGCTTTCTTGCTTGTTCAGATTATGCAAGCTGCCTGGTAATAATGGTTCTACCCTCTCAAGTATGATGCAGCTATTAAGTTGCTTGAAATAATAGCATTACTTAATGAATTATGCTCTTTGCCATCAGAAACTTTTGTTAGAAGCAAAGAGGAAACTTGGGGAAATTCTTTCTGCATTTGAATTCCTTGATCATGATGCAATGGATCTGGTGAGCTTTATGTATTCTTTTTATCCATCAAGTCTCACCTTCCATATCAACCAGAAATGTCAAGTTCTTTTTCCTATTCTATTTTAGTAGCCTTGTGGAAGCTATTAACTTAATGAACTGCATTGTTACTTCTCTGTTATTCAAAATTGCATGGTAAGCTTGCAGGTGCTGCATAGTCAGCAGTGTTTCTGGTGCATAGCTTTTCATTCCTTACCTGTCAACTTTGTGCTTAGGCTGTTTTTTAAGTTTGAGATCGAGGTCATTTGAAGACTATTTTGAAGGTTTTAGGTCTCTTTACTGGCAGTAGATTAATGCAGCATTATCTATTATGTTATGTGGAGCAGGTCCTGAAACATTTAGAAGGTGTTCGTAATCCATTTCCTTCCTCTATGCATAACTTTTATGTTCTGATTGAGACAACTGGCAGTAGTGAATCTTATGACAGGTAATATCCTTGTTGCTTAATATGCTCGGCTTGTTTAAAATACTTTCTCAAAGTTCGATTGCTCAAAATTATTTTATACCTTTTATTTGAAAGAACTTTGGTTCATGTTATGCATTTTTTATTCTGAAAAAAGTGGAGGAACAAAATCCCTTTTCCACAAAACTTAATCCTCTTAAGGGTGCATGTTTCTTTCCGTGCCTCTCAGGGAATAGAGGCGAGCCAATGGATGTCATTGTGTGCTCTTGTTTTCTGACTTCAAATGTACCATGAAGTGTCTAGACCGGAGGCTGAACATCATCTTAGAATGTCTTTTCATTGTTCTACCCATATGCTGATTTGTAAACCATTTGTATCTTATTTACCATTTTGTAAACTCAATCTCGAGTCCGGGAAAAACTATGGCACATTTTATCCCTTATCTCTTATTAATTAATAAAGTAAATTGGTTTAACCCTTTCCAATTTTCACTCGTCATTGAGTGTATTAACTCAGGATTTTTCTTGTAAACTGTTGCGTACAATTTCACCTAATGCATATACGCCCTGATTATGGGGTGGTATTAGGTCGCGCTTAAATAGATAACCTAAAATATAATCAACTAGGATAGACTTCTTACAATCTAGAATCAAGAATCCTTGATCAAAAGATTGCTATTTTTGTAGGTTATAGAATTTGAAATGCTTAAATAGTAAAATTACCAAGAGAACATTATTTGATTCTTAAGTTGAGTAAAATTTGGAAAAAAAGTTGTTTCCAATGCTATTTGTAAAGCAAAACGATGAAAAATTTATTTCTGAATTTAGCATTTCACTATTTCTAGGGATTAGTTTTACGATGGGTTTGCTAGTTACTTTATTATGTTTTCACCATCACATAAGAGGTCTACAAAGTAAAGCCTTGCATGAGTCATTTTAAAGAATCTATAATCTTTCAGAGTTGATATCTATCACGTTTAGTTGCTTTATGAAGCTGATTGGATGTACGTAGCGCTCTCAGTTCCTCTGGACTTTGCTGATTTCCTGCTTATTCATTATGCAACTTTGGTCACGTTGATGAGTTGAATTCGTTCTTTCTTGGATTCTGCTGCTTCGTCTTGACATATGCAGAGAGAAACTGGATGCTTTCTTGCTTCACTCAATGGAAAATAGCTTGATAAGTGATGGAGTTGTTGCACAAGATATAACTCAGGCATCTTCTTGCTGGCATATTCGTGAGGTTATTACTTTATACTTGACAAGTGAATCTGTTTTCATAAGCTTGTGTCGGTAACTTGTGATAATCTACCTATTAGTTTTGATAAGTAAATGTTTCATTGCCACTAAAACGGTAACCTCCGTATTTAAGAGGTTCTACGGAATATTATATGGAACCTTTAAGATCCCTATATTATTTTATAGGCTTTCCACAAATTTCATCCAGTCATCTATGCTAGTGGGAACATACTGTGATCACTACAATAAATAAAAACAGTTCTATCTTTAATTTGGGTAAAGGATTTTTGTGTTCCTTTGGAAGCTGTTCAGTTCTTTGCCTCCATATGGTCCACATGAACATGAAAGGGGCTACCTTCACTAATGAATTAACTGATGAAAACTTTACCCTATTAATTACTATTATGTATTAGAACCATGGATTTGAAGCGTTTCCTCAAGCTTAAAAAGGCCACCCACCATTCAAACATCCAGCTGCCAGATAGCAAATGTGGATTTTCATTTTAAAGTTGCATGAATCCAATAGATGAAAATTTTGACATTCGAAATATTTCGAATATCTTAAGCTATCATATGTGTGAAGATGCTTCTCATAGAATGGAGACAAAAGTACAGGAGATTTTGACTTCTCGGGAAGGTGGATAGGCAGCAGCATAGAGAGAGAGGGTGGATAGGTGTGTTCAGTGGCGGAGACAGGATCTCCGCGAAGGAGGTTCAAAAAGAAAAAAGTTAAAAAAGATTGTAGCTAGTGGGAAATGAACCTATGACCTTACACAAGTGTTGAACCCCCTTGACCACTAAGCTATACTTTTGGAATGTGTCAAGGGGATTCAAAACTTAATATATAGAGGTAAAAAACAGATTTTGCCTTAAGTTTTGGGCGAAGAGGGTTCGGGTGAACACCCTTCCGCCCCCCTAAATCCGCCCCTGGGTGTGTGTATTACATTGTGGGGCTACTGACAGCATCTTTTTGTCACATAAAACACTGAAACCAGTTCTAATTGGTTCTCAAAAGGCTGTGAGGGAGGGAGAGGTGAACACTGATCAGCTAATGACAGTGATTGTTGCAGCCTCTATCGTTTTATCTGGGGTAAATAGGGAGAGCTGGTGAGAGGGAGACTGATGAATAAGGTGTTTAAAATAATGCTCTCAGATGAAACCTTTGGGTATATTGTCCAACATTCTCCATCATGTGAGGTTACTTGAGCAAATGATTCCTTTATATCAGTGCTAAATTCAAATTAACAGCTAACCGCACGGAACAATGTTTATGTGTGTATTCAGTATTGCAATTAGCAATACAGAAAGATAAGACTGTGAAATGAAACTCACGCTGACGACACATAACCAAGAACATTGTTGATAGCAGTGTTATATGATAAAGGCGCGCTTAAAGTGCGCTTAAGCCCTGAAGCGAGGCTCAAAACATGTTGAGCGCGTCGCCTCGCTTAGCAGGCGCTTCAATGTTGTCATACTTTTCCTTGCCAATGAGCGTAATCCTGAAGAGTCGACAATAAACAATTGATATTTTATCGTAAATTTTCTTTTAATTTTTTTGTCCATATTTTTGGTATTCATGCTTATAGATATTAGTCTTGGACTACACATACATATTTGTAGTTTTTTTCCGTTCACGCCTTTTTTTAAATTAAAGCCCCACCAGATCTTAGAGCTTTTTTGCGCTTTCCGCCTTTGAGAACACTGGTTGATAGCCGACTGCGGTAAGAAAAGTGAAAAACTTTCATGTGGTAAGCATCTGCTCATGTTTTAATAAATGAAAGGTGAAATTCTTTATGTTGGCATTCTGAAGCTTTGATGAAGGCAGGAGGTGTATATAAATATGATTTGTCAATACCGGTTGAGAAAATGTATGATCTTGTTGAGGAAATGCGAGCCCGACTTGGTAAGGTTGTCAAAATTCTTGCTTCGCTGAAAGCATGTTCCGTTTTCATTCTTATTCAGGTGTCTGGATTATTTATGGGATCTATTCTTCATAGTACTTCCTTTATTAAGACTCAGTTTTCCTGCAGAAAAAGTAAATGCACGTAGTTTATTTTAAATGTCTTGTTCAGAGATGCAATATCATATTAGATGGGTTCATTTTCATCCATCTCTTCTTTTTATGTTGAATCAACAATCTTAGAGGCATGCCTCTGTTAACAGTAACTATCAATCTCAAAGAAATTGATGCTGTCTTAATTGTAAATTTACAGATGCTTCAGCAAAAGTAGTAGCTTATGGTCACCTTGGGGATGGCAACTTACATCTTAATATCTCAACTCAGAATGATGATAATGTAATATCCTTGGGCCTGCCTGCTTCTCACTTAATTTTGTCAGTTGATTATCACATTAATTGGAAATGTTGGCTCCAGATTTTATCACAGATCGAGCCTTTCGTTTATGAATGGACTTCTAAGCACAAAGGGAGTATTAGTGCCGAACATGGCCTTGGACTGATGAAAGCCAATAAAATCCATTACAGCAAGTCACCTGAAACTGTAAGACCAGTACTTTTATTTATCATTTAAATACACGTGACATCAGTTTTATTGAGTTCTCTTTCAGGAGATAGTGTTTGGAAGCACCAAATTGTCGGCACATGCTGCACATCTCAATATACAAGTTTCTCTTTTCTTTCAGAGAACAAAAGAAGTATCAAATGAACTAGTTAGGGATTAATGAAACTAACATGTGGATAGATATTATTTTTGCATGATGACCCAGAGAATTTACTCCAAAATGCAGAAAATCCTCAGTATTTTCCTACTGGACATTCTGGAATAATGTGATTAAGTTCAAGAGACAGGAAGAATAGCAGTTCTTCTCATAGGTTAAGACTGGATAGGGTAAACGATCATATATGATGGTGTGCTGTTATTTTGTACAAACATCGAGCTGGTCTTCCTCTAAAGCATCATGTATAGTTGAGATAACATGAGCTTGTCGGCTACATGCCCATCTTGCCAGTGTGGTTAATATACCGACATCTAATAGACCTGCTCCTAAGCAATGCGACGGGTTCTAGACCAAAATAATATGATAAAAAGATTGTGGAATGTGGATGTTGGTACAGGGTGTCAATATGTCTATTTTAGTCTGCATAGCTAACTTAAAATTGAGCTAAAGGTGAATGAAAAGGTAAAAAATGCTACGTGTACTGTTTCCTTTATTCTGTTCTTTGTCCTCCCCTCAACAAATAGGTACATCCTTCTTCATAAATTACTGAGACGGTGTATTTCTTTTCCCAGGTGCAACTAATGGCTTCTATTAAGAAGTTACTGGACCCTAATGGGATTCTGAACCCATATAAAGTTCCGCCTTTCCTTTTCTCAAAAGCTGAGGTAACTAGCTCAGGCTTCCATACTGATGTTAATAATCAGTGCATGTATCAGTGAATAACACAGTAACTCGATATATTATATTGGTTCAGATTTATACAGAATGAACCTCACCTCAGCTTTTCTGTTGCGCGAGATGATGATTAGATTGTTGTTTCTAAATGCAAGTGTTGTACCATTCTGGCTGTGCAGGTGAGCTGGAGTACACAATATTGAGGGAGTGAGACAGAGAAAGGTTGTACAGGAAGTGTAACAATTTGGGTCTAGCTATATTTGTATAGTGGTAGTAAGATATGGCTCTTTCGTGATAAACACATGATGTCCAGGCTTATGATATAATCCTTCTAAGGGGTCATGACTAGGGGTGGCAAAATGGTTAAAAGAAAACAGTTAACCACCCATATTATCCACTAAAAAATGGGTTGGATAATGAACTTTTTTAAAACGGGTCAAATATGGATAAGAGCCATATTATCCATTTAGAAAATGGATAACCAATGAGTCTAACTTTTACATTTGTAAAACCTCAAATTGGGGGTTCCTCAAGTTAGAGAGACTAAGGATTCTCCCAAAAGTGATCATATGCAAGAAGTCATGGATAATATGGGTAACCATATTATTCGCCGGTTAACCCGATTTTTATCCGTATTAAATATGGGTCTGATCGGATAATGGGTCTAACTTTTACATTTGTAAAGCCTCAAATTGGGGGTTCCTCAAGTTAGAGAGACTAAGGATTCTCCCAAAAGTGATCATATGCAAGAAGTCATGGATAATATGGGTAATCATATTATTCGCCGGTTAACCCGATTTTTATCCGTATTAAATATGGGTCTGATCGGATAATTTATCCATGTTTTCATTACCCGTCACACCCGTTTGCCACTCCAAGGTCTGAGGGATTAGATAGGGGGAGTTGAGTCAATCAAGGAGCGCCAGATCGCGAAGTTTGAAATAGAAAGACATCACTACCAAAGTATGATCAATCAGTTGGAGGGGGAGTCACTGAAAATTCGGCGCCAGAGAGATATGGCCTTGGAGTGCGAGCGTGATGCGCTGGATCTAGCTGAGACCCGTGGTTAGCAAAATCAAGAGTTGCATTTGGCTCAGAAACACATTAAGGGAAAAATCCTCGAGGTAGCCACATATACTTCCCGAGCTTGCAGTAGTTGCCAGGGAATGACACCCGAGCAGTTTGCAGAAGTATCATTGAACATCGCCGTTACATATCTGCGGAGTAGAGAGGATATATCTCGACGTTGGGGGCCAGCCGCAAGAATAAGTGCCTTGACTACAGTGATGCTGTTGGATTCTCCCGCAAAGATCATAGTCTCTTTTATTTGGCAGTTCATTTTGATTGTTCATTTGTTGCCGTTGAGTGTAAGAGTATTTTGGTGTGTTGAGTATTGTTGTTTTGCTTTTTATCTTCAAAAGTCTGTTTTTGAGTCGAGTTTGGTCTTTTTTAGATGTTTGTCTTTATGTAATTTTTGTTTTTGGGTCGTGTATTTTAAAAAAAAATCGAAAATCAATGAAAAAGATTTTGTTTTAGAAACATTCGAAAATGAAACCCCCAAAAGGTTCGATCTGATTCATGCGACGACATGATACATAGGAAACCCCCAAAAGGTTCGATCGAAATATTTTCTCAATGACTCTAAAATGAGGAAACAAAATGAGGTGAGAAAAAAAAAGAGAACCAAAAAAATAAAATACTAAAGAGCTTCAATAAGTAGCAACCTTATAAGCCGGAATGAAACATGAAGCCTTCCAAAAGCATGTTAGAGATGGGGATAATGTTAGGAACATAGAATATTTACATGTGATTCGTATTTGCAAAATGCTTAATCCTAACACGTTTTTTGCCTCTTATATAGTAAGTTTAAGGTGATTGGTTTGTGGTGAAACTGGCAACACATCACTACTTCACCAAATCTAAGGGAAAGGTAGCAATGGCTAACAATGATGAGATCGAGATGGTCAATGACGACCGCCAAGGTCAGCCAGTTGAGCAAGAATCAGAGGAAGTAAGAAGATTGAAACAACAACTGTCTTATGTGTATCAGGCTTGGGTCTCCGGTCAGCCTCCGCCTCAGGGTTCCTCAGAAGTAACTTCCACAGTACCCCTGGCTACTCAACCACCGCTCCATGCAACGAGCGATCACATTCTACCACTAGGGTATGTGCCAAACTACAGCTTCCATGCTGCCCCTGGTACCTCTAATGTGCGACCTCCAACCGCACTGGTAAGGAACACCCCTCTTGTTGTGTCTGGTGCGCCGATATAAAATCCCTCCACCACCTCCTGTGGCGAGGCCAAGCAACGAGCCATCATCTCATGCTTATGATGGCTAATACTACTCTCCAAATATGGCTTTCTGGGTCTTGGCTCCTTACAACCAGACTCCTCAGTACGAATCACCAGTGGAAAAGCATGCCAAGACGGGTGAGCCATATGAGATGGACGGGAAAATGCAAAGTCTTGAACAGAACAGAAAGAACATACAAGGATTAGGCGGTCACAAAAGTGTATCTTTTGGTGATCTATGCATGTTCCCTCACATCCATTTGCCACCAGGGTTCAAGACCCCAAAATTTGAGAAGTATGATGGACACGGCGATCCTATCGCCCACTTGAAAAGGTACTGCAACCAGCTAAGAGGTGCAGGTGGAAAAGAAGAATTGCTGATGGCTTATTTTTGGAAAGTCTTGTGGGGGTAGCCTCTGAATGGTTCATTGACCAAGATATCTCTCACTGGCATGTCTGAGACGACATGGCTCAGGACTTCGTCAAACAATTCCAGTACAACATAGATATTGCACTAGATTGTAATTCCCTGTCCAATATGAAGAAAAAGCCGACTGAAAGCTTTAGGGAGTATGCAATCAAGTGCATGGAGCAAGCGGCTATGCAATCAAATGGTTCATTTGATCATTGTTTATCTGGAGGCTCAAGAGCCTGACAGAACATGATGTCCGCGATGGGTAGACCTTTTGCAGAAGCAATCAAAATAGGGGAGATGGTCGAAAATGGCCTCAAGACTGGCATAATTGTAAGTCAAGCTTCTCTCAAAGCCACTACCCAAGCTATCAAAAATGGGTCGGGAAGTTTGGCAAATAGAAAGAAGAGAGATGAAGGGTCCATGATGACTTCAGGATCCAGGGAAGTTCAAAGAGGGGCATCGCACCCTTATGTGCAAGTTCATCAGGGGCAATCCAGCTACCCTCAACATTATTATTGTTATACTCCATTTTAACACGGGTCAAATTAGAGTATAACATATTGGCTTATCTGAGGTTTAATTAATTAAAAAGAGTCGCCACCTAATTAGTTTGATGGTGAATTAGGACACCAATTTTAGCTAAGTAATGCTTAAAGTTAACTCTGTTTTACGATCTGCTTAACCTTAGAAATTCTAGGTAAGGGTTCTAATTAATCTTATAGGGAAGGTTATTAAAGCACCCTATATGATCCGTTAATTACGATTAGCCGACCAAACTTAAGTTAATTAATTCAAAATCTTAGAATAAATCCGATGTCTGCCTAACTATTAGAGTATATATATACATATCCAATAGCTAAAAAATAATTTGGATGAAAAGATGACGTTGGATGACTTCTTTCAAAATTCATTCTTAAAGGAAAAGATTTCCAGTTCCTTAAAGGAAAGGAATTCTCATAGATAAAAAATTACATGGCTAGAATTAAATATCTTCATTTGAAACCTTCAGCTTAACGACATTAGAAATTAGCTTGACGAGAAACTATCGGAAAGCCATCATTTTAACAAATTGACCTCTTAAAAAGTGTTAGAGTATAACTTTAACCTTATTAGAAAATACTTATCCCAATGATAAACAGATGAAAAGGTTATTAAATTAGCGATCTTAAGTTCCTAAATATTATATGAGTACTAGATCAGTTAAACTAGATGATTAAATCCCAAACTAAAATTGACTCCAAATACAGAAATAGATTAACAATTATAAAGATATATAAAATGAATAGTAAAAAAAAAAAGGACGCCATAGGCGCCCCAAGCGTTTAGCTTGTTTTTCTTGTTATCCGGTGACTTTAAGGAATATGGTATGCAATGACTCCATGTTCAGGTAGTGTTGAGTCTCGAGTGAGACTCCAATGCGAGAGTCTCGAATTAAGACTCCATTTGCTTTTGCGGTGCAGTGAACGGGGTCACGTCAAGGTCTGCTATTTTGGCCTCTACTCCACAACCTCGAATGACCGTCAAATTCCGGAACGAGCACGCTGCCGCCTCTGTTATGGCTAAACAAAACCAATGAAGGCTGAATCAAAATGACCCCTTAGAATGTGAGTCTAATGAGTAAAAGAAATGAAAGAAGAATAGCGGGCAAAAAGAGTATAATAACCGCCGGTCCAAAGGTGCTGGAAATAGCCATAAAGTGTAGTATTTATAGTATAAACTTAGGGTTCTTAGTTCCTTTGAATGGGAATTTGAAATTCGGATTTCAAATTTCAAAATCAACCGTTTGAATCCAAACGTTGGCAATTTAAACTTCACGTGACTTGGTCAGAAAAAGAGGTCTAAAATCGAATCAAATCTTTGAAAATCAGTCTTTCCTTCTCAGGAAATCAATATGCCAAAAGTCTTTTGGCCTCTTGTATTGACTAAATCTCATTGCAAACGAGAGAGAGAGAGAGAGGAGGAGTCACGGGTTTTGAAGAAAGAAAAAGAACTTACTCAAAATCGAGGAGGCAAGCTATTGCCATAGTTGAGATGAAAGTTGGAATAACGTTAGAAAGGGAAAGAGGTGAAGGGGTGACGAGCAGCACTTGGGATATGCCAGGGTTGAGAATTTTGTTATGATTTAATTAGGCAAGTTGGGTCATGCCTTGGGCTGAATCTTGTTGGGCTAATTCGAAACCCAAGACTCTTTGGGTTAAGATGAAATAATTGGTGAGGAAGACTTGGGCTTTTTCTTGGCCGAATTTGACTTGAGATAGTCATGAATTTCTTTTCTTCCTAGTACTTCTTTTGGGCATCTAAATTTATTTTAATTAGCTATCAAATATATTATATTAATATTAAATAAATAATAATAATAATAATAATAGTAATAGTAATAATAACAACAATTGTAGTATTAATAATGCTAGTAGTAGTGATATCAAGTAAATAGTAATAATTATGAGGTCTAGTTTGTGCTAAAAATGGTAAAATAACTATTCTTACATTATTAGTGATATTAGAAGCTTAAAGAAATAGTTTGGAAGACATGAGGACAAAATTGGTTGAGTTTCGGACTTAGAAAATCTGGTGTAAGTTTGCTGTATATGATGTGTGTATTTTTGTGCTATGCAAACGCGTGGTAACCCACGCAAATGCGATGGGTAAATGGGGCTGGGGCTGGGATTGCTCAATGCGAAAGCATAGACCTAGGTGCGAACACAGAGCACTGGGGGCTGCTCTACGCGAACGCATAAGGTCAAACGCGAACGCATAAGGTCAAACGCGAACGCATAGTTCTTAGGAGGGGGTTGGTGAGGAACCTAGGAAAGCTATGCGAACGCGACCCCTTACACGCGAACGCGAAGGCAGGGCTGGGCTAAGCCTTCGCAAACACATAACTTATCATGCGATCGCATAAGTCCTCAACAGGCTGCCCTTCGCGAACGCGGCAGTGTTCATGCGATCGCACTGAGCACTGTCGCCCAACACTTAAAACAATAGAAAAAACGGGAATTTGGCCATAACTTCATATTTTCAAAACCAAGGAAGCTTAGGGGCGATTTTTGAAGAGGGATTTCACCACCAAGTCCTAGGTTTGTGTTCTTAAACTCGTTTTCTTCATTTTCCATCAACGCCCATTAGATTTCTAGGCCTAAATCTTGTTCTTTAAGGGTAGAAATTAGGGATTTTACAAATTTGGGAATTTAGACCTCGATTTGGGGTCGGATTCCGAAACTAATTACATATTTGGGCTCGTGGGTGATGGGTGATCGGGTTTTGGTTCGAACCTCGTGTTTTGACCAAGCAGACTCGGGGTCGATTTTTGACTTTTTGGGAAGAATGATAGAAAACCTATAATTAAGCATTGAGGTTGAATTATTTAGCATTTATTGATATTGTTTAGTTAATTATGTCTAGATACAAGTGAATTGGAAGAGAATTCTAAAGGAAAAACGGTAATTGAGGCTTGAGTTTGGCCGTGGAATCCGAGGTAAGTGTTTGTCTTAACTTTAACTTGAGGGAATAAGTATTATCTTATTTGCTACGTGTTAGTATTGTGTTCAACGTATATGTGTGGTGACGAGTACCTATACGTTGGTGTCAAGCATGCTTGTGAGTCGAATATTGTGATTTATGTGATTTTTCATTTAGCATGACTTGAGTTTAACTTGATAATTATCCATATTGGTGATATTTCCTCGGTATTGATCATTGTTGAGTTTTGGTTCAAGTTAAGAATTATTACGTGAAGTTAAGTAACTACGTGAGGTTGGTTATAGTTGTTTCCCTTTCTAGGACATTATGGTTTTATTATTGTTTATACCGTTGATTTCATTGCCGGATTGATGTTATTGATTTGTTTGGGTGAGGAAAAGTGTTAAAGCACGAAGAGTGATGTCGTGCATGATATTGTGAGTGAGTTTAAAAGCACGAAGGGTGATGCCGTTCTGATTCTATTGATTTATGGTGAGGAAGAGAGTAAAAGTATGGAGGGTGATGTCGTGCCGATTCTATTGAGTTATGATGAGGATGAGAGTAAAAGCACGAAGGGTGATGCCGTGCACTTGTTTTTTTGTTACTATTTCTGTTGTTTTAAGTTGATATTTACTGCGTCGCTTTGCTTCGTTATTTTGATCACTTGATATTCCCTTCCCTCAGTATGTTTCCCCCTTCCTTTTGTATTTAGCTGCTTATTTCTTGTTATTGTTATTGTTTTTTTGTATATGATTAAACTGCACAGGTTTCTATGGTTGTTGTGTCCTAGCCTCGTCACTACTTCGCCGAGGTCAGGCTCGACACTTACTCAGTACATGGGGTCGGTTGTACTGATGCTACACTTTGCACTTTTTATGCAGATCCCGGTACTGGACCTTTCGGAGCCTAGATCGAGGTTGCTGCCTTCAGTCCAGTGGAGACCCCGAGGTAGTCCTGCAGGCGTCCGTAGGACTTGGCATCCCTTCTTATTTTATTTCTATTCTGTACTTACTTACTTCTAAGATAGATGTATACTTATATTTTGTTCGGACCCCTGTTTGTAGTATTCGTAGGCCGTCCATGAGATTGTGACACTAGTTCTGGGAATGCTTTGCCTTGGATTTCGTATTAGCATTTAAATCAAACTGTGATATTTTGTTCTACCGCATTTTAATTTCCGTTGATCTTGTTATAATGTCTGATAACTGTTAAAGATAAAGGAATAAGATAAAATAATCAGTAACGTTGGCTTGCCTAGCGGGTTCAATATTAGGCGCCATCACGGTCCCGACGGTGGGAAATTCGGGTCGTGACAAGTTTGTATCAAAGCACTAGGTTGCTTAGGTCTCACAATTCACGGACAAGCTTAGTAGAGTCTGAGGGATCGGTACGGAGACGTCTGTGCTTATCCCCTAGAGGCTACAGATTTTAGGAATGACTTCACATCTATTCTTCTCTGTTGTGCGATTAGATTTCTCAATTCTAATTGAACTTCTACTCTGTTCTTTCGCAGATGGAGAGAACACGTGCTTCTTCATCTACTGATCAGCATCCCGAGGCCCCAATGGCAGCTCCTACGAGGGGTCGAGGATAAGGTCGAGGCCGTATTAGAGGCTGAGGCAGGGACAAAGCTCAGCCCAGAGCAGCAACACCAGAGGCGGAGCCTCAGGTAGAGTTTGCTGATGAGGTTTCGGCCCAGACAGTTCCGGCTAGGCTAGCTCAGGTTCCCGAGGGGTTCATCGCTACCCCGGTACTCCAGAATGCTCCGGTCCGTCTAGTGAGCCTTATGGAGAGTGTCGCTCAGGCATGTCTACTTCCTGCAGCACCAGCCTTGTCTTAGGCTAGGGAAGGATCTCAGACTCCCGCTACTCGCACTCTGGAGCAGATGGCTTCTCAGTTTTAGACCCCAGCAGCTCATCCAGCCGGGGGAGTTCAGCCGGGTGTTGTGGCTCAGACCGGTGATGGAGCATCTATGTCTGTTGATTCTTTGTGGAGGTTGGACAGGTTCACCAAGATTTTTACTACTACTTATAGTGGTGCATCTTCAGAGGATCCCCAGGACTATTTGGATAGTTTCCATGAGGTTCTACGGGACATGGAGATAGTGGAGACAAATGGGGTCGACTTTGCCACTTTTCGTCTGTCAGGTCCCGCCAAGACTTGGTGGAGAGATTATTGTTTGGCTAGACCAAATGGATCACCGGACTTGACTTGGGCCCAGTTCTCTTAGTTATTTATGGAGAAGTTCCTTCCTATCACTCATAGAGAGGATTATCGGAGGCAGTTTGAGCGTCTCCAGCAGGGTTCTATGACCGTCACTCAGTATGAGACCAGATTCATTACCTTGGCCCTTCATGCTATTATGATACTTCCCACTGAGAGAGAGAGAGAGAGGGTGAGGAGATTTATTGAGGGACTAGCTCAACCGATCAGATTACAGATGGCTAAGGAGACAGGGAGTGATATTTCTTTCCCGGATGCAGCCAATGTGGCCAAGCGAGTTGAGATAGTTCTATTATAGGGGAGTGGTCAGGGGTCTGACAAGAGGGCCCGTCATTTTGGCAGGTTCAGTGGTGCCTCATCTGGAGGCAGGGATTCTTTTGGTAGGTCCATCCTCCCAGGTCGTTTCATTCAGCACTTCAGGTTTCTCGCAGTGCTCCAGGTGGCCATGGTTCTCACATGCAGTATTCTGATCAGTTTCCCTACATTGCACCACCAGCTCCTATCAGTGCACCGTCACTCCATAGTTTTCAGGGTGGTTACTCAGGTCGTCAGGGTCAGTTTCAGGGCCAGCAGTCTCAGCAGCCGAGAGCTTGTTATACTTGTGGTGGTCCGGGGCACATTGCTAGACATTGCCCTCGAGCCTCGAGCCTCGAGCCTCGAGCCTCGAGCCTCGAGCCTCGAGCCTCGAGCCTCGAGCCTCGAGCCTCGAGCAGTTCTCAGCACCAGAGTTCTCGTGCCATGGTTCCCGCACCAAGTGTTCCACCACCCGCTCAGCCAGCTAGAGGTGGGGGTCGAGGTGTTAAAGGTGGAGGTCAGGACATTAGAGGTGGAGGCCAGGCTGTTAGAGGTAGAGGTCAGCCAGCAGGAGGCCATCCCAGGGATGTAGTTCAGAGTAGAGGGGCCCAGCCCCGATGTTATGCTATTCTAGCTAGACCTGAGGCTGAGGCCTCTAATACAATTATCACATATATGGTTTCATTTTGCAGCAGGGATGCTTCGATTTTGTTTGATCCAGGGCCACATATTCCTATGTGTCATCTTATTTTGCTCCTTATTTGGTCATGCCACGTACTCTAGGTACTCCTGTATATGTGTCTACACCGGTAGGTAATTCTATTGTGGTAGATCGTGTCTACCATTCGTGTGTAGTGGTTATTGGGGTTCTTGAGACCAGTGTAGATCTCCTACTCCTTGATACGGTAGATTTTGATGTCATTTTGGGGATGGATTAGTTGTCGCCTTATCATGCCATATTGGATTGTCATGCCAAGATTGTGACCTTAGCACTGCCGGGATTGCCTTGGCTGGAGTGGAGAGGGACTCCTGGTCATTCTTCTATCAGGGTTATCTCGTATATGAAGGCTCGGCGCATGGTCGAGAAGGTATGTTTGGACTATTTGGCTTATGTTCGTGATTCTAGTGCGGAGGTTCCTTCTATGGATTCTGTGCCCGTTGTCCCTGAGTTTCCAGAGGTGTTTCCTGCAGACCTGCCGGGTATGCCACCCGACGGGGATATTGACTTTTGCACTGATTTGGTACCGAGAACTCAGCCCATTTCTATCCCGCCATATCGTATGGCTCCACCAGAGTAGAAGGAATTGAAAGAACAGTTGTAGGATTTGCTTGATAATGACTTTATTAGGGTGCGCCGATGTTGTTTGTTAAGAAGAAGGATGGATCGATGAGGATGTGCATATATTATCGGCAGTTGAACAAGGTTACCATCAAGAACAAGTACCCATTGCAGAGGATTGATGACTTCTTTGATCAGCTTCAGGGTGCCAAGATATTTTCGAAGATTTATTTGAGATCTGGCTACCATCAGTTGAGCATTAGGGCATCTGATGTCCCTAAGACAGCTTTTCGCACTTGGTACGGGCATTATGAGTTCTTAGTGATGTCATTCGGGTTGACTAATGTCCCAACAACTTTCATGGACTTGATGAACCGAGTGTTTAGGCCTTATTTGGATTCCTTTGTGATTGTCTTCATTGATGATATTCTGATCTATTCCCGTTGTTGGGAGGAGCATGAGCATCATGTTCGAGTCGTTCTCTAGACTCTGAGGGACAGTCAGCTTTATGCTAAGGTTTTGAAATGTGAGTTTTGGTTGAGTTCAGTTGCATTCTTAGGTCATGTTGTGTCAGCAGAGGGTATTCAGGTGGATCCTAAGAAGATTTCAGCGGTCAAGGATTGACCTAGACCCACATTAGCTACAGAGATCTGGAGTTTCTTAGGTTTGGCGGGCTATTACCGTCGGTTTGTGGATGGGTTTTCGTGTATTGCAGCCCCGATGACCAGGTTGACTCAGAAGGGTGCCCAGTTCAGGTGGTCAGATGAGTGTGAGGCGATCTTTCAGAAGCTCAAGACAACTTTGACTACGACACCGGTGTTAGTTTTTCCCACAGGTTCAGGGCCATATACTGTGTATTGTGATGCATCTCGAGTTGGCCTTGATGCAGTGTTGATGTAGGTGGCAAGGTTATTGCATATTCTTCGAGACAGTTGAATATCCACAAGAAGAATTATCCAGTTCATGATTTAGAGCTAGCATCCATTGTCCACGCGCTGAAGATTTGGAGGCATTATCTATATGGCGTGTCGTGTGAGGTGTTCACGGATCACAAGAGTTTGCAATACTTGTTCAAACAAAAAGAGTTGAATTTGAGGCAGAGAAGATGGTTGGAGTTGTTAAAATACTATGACATCACCATCTTGTATCATCCGGGGAAGACCAATGTGGTGGCCGATGCTTTGAGTAGGAAGTCAGCCAGTATGGGTAGCCTTGCATATATTCCGGTTGGGGAGAGACCGCTTGCCTTGGATGTTCAGGCTTTAGCCAATCAATTCATGAGATTGGATATTTCTGAGCCCGGCCGTGTTCTAGTTTATACAGTTTCTCGTTCTTCATTATATGATCATATTCAAGATCGGCAGTATGATGACCCTCATATACTTGTCCTTAGAGACACGGTGCGGCACGATGGTGCCAAGTAGGTTGCAGTTGGGTATGATGAAGTTTTACGGATGCAGGGTCGTATTTATGTGCCCAATGTGGATGGACTTCGTGAGTTGATCTTACAGGAGGCCCATAGTTCCCGATACTCCATTCATCCTGGCGCCGCAAAGATGTACCAGGATTTGCGAGAACATTATTGGTGGAGGAGGATGAAGAAGGATATTGTGGCATATGTAGCTTGGTGTTTGAATTGTCAGCAGGTTAAGTACGAGCATTAGAGGCCCGGTGGATTGTTTTAGAAGATTGAGATTCTTGAGTGGAAGTGAGAGCGTATCACCATTGATTTCATTGTTGGACTCCCACAGACTCAGAGGAAGTTTGATGCAGTATGGGTTATTTTGGATAGGCTGACCAAGTCAGCGCATTTCATTCCTGTGGTAGCTTCCTATTCTTCGGAGAGATTGACAGAGATCTACATCAGGGAGATTGTACGTCTTCATGGTGTGCCCGTGTCTATTATTTTTTATCGAGGTACGCAGTTTACCTCGAATTTCTAGAGGGCAGTTCAGCGTGAGTTGGGCACGCGGGTTGAGTTGAGCACAACATTTCATCCTCAGACAGACGGACAGTCCGAACGTACTATTCAGATTTTGGAGGATATGCTACCTGCATGTGTTATTGACTTTGGAGGGTCTTGGGATCAGTTCTTGCCATTAGCTGAGTTTGCCTACAACAACAGCTATCAGTCGAGCATTCAAATGGCTCCTATGAGGCATTATATGGTAGGCAGTGTTGGTCGCCGCTTGGATGGTTTGAGCCGGGAGAGGTTCGGTTGTTGGGTAAAAACTTAGTACAGGATACCTTGGATAAGGTTAAGATTATGCAGGATAGACTTCGTACGGCTCAGTCTAGGCAGAAGAGTTATGCTGACCGCAGAGTTCGTGATATGGCATTCATGGTTGGAGAGCGGGTGTTACTTCAGGTGTCGCCCATGAAGGGCGTGATGAGATTTGGGAATAAGGGCAAGCTAATCCCTAGGTACATCGGTCCTTTTGAGATCCTTGACAGAGTGGGAGAGGTGGCTTATAGACTTGTGTTGCCACCGAGTTTATCAGTTGTGCACCTAGTGTTTCATGTGTCTATGCTTCGGAAGTATCACGGCGATCCATCCCATGTGTTAGACTTCAGAAGTGTCCAGTTGGACAAGGACTTGACCTATGAGGAGGAGTCAGTATCCATTCTAGACCGGCAGGTTCGTCAATTGAGATCGAAGAGTTATCCTTCGGTTCGTGTTCAGTGGAGAGGTCAGCTTGCCGAGGCAGCTACCTGGGAGTCCGAGTCCAATATGCGGAGCCGATATCCCCATCTTTTCCCCGACCCAAGTACTTTTCTATATCCGTTCGAGGACGAACGTTTGTTTTAGAGGTAGAGAATGTGATGACCCAAAAGGTCATGTCTCATTTTTAAAGTCAAAATTGTGTTCCGAGGCATTGAAAACCTCCTCTTGTCTCACCTTGTTTTGCATGCACAGTCCAGGCATATATCCGAAAAGCTTTTATATGAAAAACTAAGAAAAATGCTAATTTTGCCCTTAAAATTAAATTTATGTTGACTTCGGTCAATATTTTGGGTAAACGGACCCGGAACTATGATATGACGGTCCTGGAGGGTCCGTAGGAAAATATGGGACTTGGGCGTATGCCCGGAATTGAATTCCGAGGTCCCAAGCCCGAGAAATGAATTTTTGAAATAAATGTTTTAACTGAAATTCTAAGAGTTTTTGGAAATTTGATTATATTTGAAATTGAAATTATCGGGCCCGTATTTTGGTTCCGGAACCCGGTACAGGTTTGATATAGTATTTGAGTGATGCCTGTAAAATTTGGTAAGAAACGGAGGTCATATGACGTGATTCAGACCGGTAGTTGTAAAATTTGAAACAATGAAAATTCTTGAGATTTTTCTTTGATTTTGAAGCTAAATTCGTTGTTTAAGATGTTATTGTGGCGATTTGATCGCACGAGTAAGTACATAGGATGTTTTTAAGTTTGTGTGCATATTTGGTTTGAAGCCCCACGGGCTCGGGTGAGTTTCGGATAGGCTTCGGGGTGTTTCGGACTTAGAAAATCTGGTGTAAGTTTGCTGTATCTAGTGTGTGTATTTTTGTGCTACGCGAATGTGTGGTAACCCACACGAACGCGAAGAGTAAACGGGGTTGGTGCTGGGATTGCTCTATGTGAACGCATCGATCTGGGTGCAAACACATAGCACTGGGGGGCTACTCTACGCGAACGCATAAGGTCAAACGTGAACGCATAGTTCTTAGGAGGGGGCTGGTCAGGAACCTAGGAAAGCTATGCGAACGCGGCCCCTTACACGCGAACGCGAAGGCATGGCTGGGCTAAGCCTTCGCGAACGCATAACTAATCTTGCGATCGTATAAGTCCTCAGCAAGTTGCCCTTCGCGAACGCGGCAGTGTTCACGCGAACGCACTGAGCACTGTCGCCCAGCACTTAAAACAGTAGAAAAACGGGAATTTGTCCATAACTTCATATTTTCAAAATCAAGGAAGCTTAAGGGCGATTTTTGAAGAGGGATTTCACCACCAAGTCATAGGTTTGTGTTCTTAAACTCGTTTTCTTCATTTTCCATCAACACCCATTAGATTTCTAGGCCTAAATCGTGTTCTTTATGGGTATAAATTAGGGATTTAAGGAGAATTAGGGATTTGGGGTCGGATTTCGAAACTAATTACATATTCGAGCTCGTGAGTGAATGGGTGATTGGGTTTTGGTCCGAACCTCGTGTTTTGACCAAGCAGGCCGTGGGTCAATTTTTGACTTTTTGAGGGAATAAGTATTGCGTCTTATTTGCTATGTGTTAGCATTGTGTTCAACGTATATGTGTGGTGACGAGTACCTATACGTTGGTGTCAAGCATGCCTGTGAGTCGAATATTGTGATTTATGTGATTTTTCATTTAGCATTCCTTGAGTTTAACTTGATAATTATCCATGTTGGTGATATTTCCTTGGTATTGATCATTGTTGAGTATTGGTTCAAGTTAAAAATTATTACGTGAAGTTAAGTAACTAAGTGAGTTTGGTTATAGTTGTTTCTCTTGCTGGGATGATATTGATTCTACTATTGGCTCCCTTGCCGGGACATTATAGTTTTTATTATTGTTTATACCGTTGATTCCCTTGCCGGATTGTTGTTATTGATTTGTTTGGGTGAGGAAGAGTGTTAAAGCACGAAGGGTGATGCCGTGCATGATATTGTGAGTGAGTGTAAAAGCACGAAGGGTGATGTCGTGCCCATTCTATTAATTTATGGTGAGGATGAGAGTAAAAGCACGAAGGGTGATGCCGTGCCGATTTTATTGATTTATGGTAAGGATGAGAGTAAAAGCACGAAGGGTGATGTCGTGTCGATTCTATTGATTTATGGTGAGGATGAGAGTAAAATCACGAAGGGTGATGCCGTGCACTTGTTTTTGTGTTACTATTTTTGTTGTTTTAAATGCATATATATACCTTTAAAACTATGCATTAGCATTAATTGATATTTTTTCATAATTTTTACATTTTTAAAATTAATTTATCCCAGTATTTTATTTATATAAACAATTACAAAATTGCATCACAAATGACTTTATACATTTCATGATTTAATTTTGCTATTTATAGTCATATTAAGTTCAAATTATTTCACCAATGGCCAGATTTACACCTTTTGGTTACAATTGCAATAACTTTGAAATTATAGCTCATGCGTACATTATTGCATTGTTTTACCAGAAAATGGCTCATTGTATTTTTAAATATTGAGTAATTATTTTAAAACATTTCTATGCATGAAAATTATTTTTTATAATTTGTTAATTATCTTAGAAATTAATTGTTATCAATTACTTAGGTATTTAATAAATCGTCCCTTTTTGTTTTCAAGCTTAACCCTTCAAACCAACCCAAAACCCCTCTATTATCAACCCATAAAGCCAACCCAAAATCCCTAGGCCCAAGTCTGTACGCCCCGACCCAATACCCCCATTCAATCATGGTCGTTGATCATTCAGATTAACAGTCCATATTCCCCCTTACCATAATTAATCCTAAACCTACCCCCAAACCCTCTCATTCTTTCCCTCACCCGCCGTCATCATCTCCTTCGTCTCTCAAACTCTCTCTACCTAACCCTAATTCTAAACGTCGTCACCAGCATAAAGCCCCACCTTATGATGCTTCCATATCTTCTACGACCAGCCCTGGCCCTCTACACGACATGGCTCTTTGATTTCTTAGATCCTTGAGAAGATCTCCAGGAACCCAATGGGTTCTGGTTGAAACTTGCTTGTCTCAGGCCATTTTTCGTTTGTGAGTAAGAATTTCTCCTTATTTTTGTTACGAATCTATGGGTTCTTGACCTATTCTCTTATCTCTATTGTTCTTCTAAAAATCCTAGTTCATTGCTATCGATTCTTCTCATATCTTCATAGATCTGAGATGATTTGGGTATTATTAAGTGTTCTCCCTCAAAAGGCTTTTATTTTAATTGATTATTTCGACTTTTCCCTAAACTAGGGTTCATCCCAAATTATTTTTCAAAGGTCTTTCTGACTTCTAAGTGTTTAATCAATTATTCTTTCATCTTGTTGACTGATTTTTTCAAGAGTATTCAAACCCTAGTTGATTCTATGTAATATACTGATTTTTCCAATCTTTGCCTCGATTTTGGGTCTTACTGTGTTACCAGTCGTATTAATTTACTCTGTGTTTGGACTTAAAGATTATCTTTGTCAAATCCAGTATTTTGTGGTTTTTACCCTGATTAATCTCTGGTAGGGTTCGAACCTGCTTTTCCGGCTAAGTTCTATATTTCTGTGAGGTCTTACCTAGTTTAATTTTATTTATGGAATTTGGTAATTCTTACTGATTATTTCCTATTATTTTGCCCTGTTAAACTTGTGTGCACAAATCCTGTTTGATTCTTTATTTGTAACTTTAATTGGTCTCTGCCTTAACTGATTGCCCGTATACTTTTGTGATTTGTACTGATCCTTTATTTGGTATGATTGAAATTCTTGCCTTAATTAAACTCTCGTGCTGTTACCGTTGGTCAATTACCCCTAATTAAGGGGGTCTATTCCGAACCCCTTTATGTGTGATTGGATTTTGTGACCCTATGATTGCCCTAATTGACTGATTTCTGATTCCTTTTACCTTATTTGTTCCACTCCTAACTTTCTATATATACACTCTTGTTTTACCTCTCAAGTGACGAACAATTAGTTCAGGATAAACACACACACACACTCAAATTCTCTCTTCTTTCTCTGCTACTTGTGCTAACTGTTGGTCTAGCTGGCTGAAAGCCAAGGCTAGACAGTGGAACTCTACTTGCTTTACATTTTTCATTTTTCTTCCTTAACTGGTATGTTCGTATTTCAATTCTGAAATTCAACCATGTGTGCTCCATAATTGTTAAATCTATGCCTATTCCTACACTAGTTTAATTGGCTATGATTGTCTTCACGTTTACAACATTACCTAGTATGTTTAAATTTTACCCTCTCATGTTCAAGGGTTTAATCAATCATGCCTAGGTCTCACTTGTCTTGTTTGGTACTTGGCCAACATGTTTGTTTAGTTCCTGTTTACTTCCTCAACTTGTATGCTCATGTTAGTATCTTTGACTCCTAATGTATTTGATTGATCCTAATTGGTATGACTAAGGCACCCATGTCTTTAACATGACCAGTCCCATACTCTGTCTCTATGTTTTAATTGCCTATTACCATGACTGACTTGTTAAGTCTCTGAATCGGTAGAGTCCTAGTTTTTCTGTGCATTTGTTGTTCCATATGCTCCCCTTTGTGCCCTGCTCATGAGTTTCTGATGTGATCTCTCTATGTTCCCAACCCCCTTGACCCATGTTTGTAAAGTTGTTCGTTAAATGGCTGTGAGTCTGGGCATTCTAAGTTTGTGTGATTGTATGTTGAATCTTTGTTCTTCTCAGAATTGATTCCAAAAACTTTTTTTCACTCCTAGCATTTTCCTAAAATTGTTTCTATTCCTGAAAACCTTTTCATCCTAAAAGTTTTATCTCTACACTATTTTACTAAGTTCTCCCAAACTATGTCAAGCACTCTCACTTCTACTCTTAGACTATTAAGTTCTGCCCCTCCAGTGTGTACTGCCTAGGAATCCATGAGATTCCTCCGAACTCTAACACACTGGGGTTGGCCCTTCCACACTGCACATAACCAGTTCTCTACTTAAGAAAGGGTCTTGGTGTGAGCATTTCCTGGGATCCCTGAGGTCCTTAGGGAACTTTGACACACCATGACACACTATTGGCTATAAGACTCTTGGCATCTGAGACTATTTTGAAGGCCTGGCATTCCCAGGTTTACTTTGGGCCTAATTCAGGCTCCCTATAGTATAGCTTATATTTATGTAATTCATTCATCTATGGTCTGTAATAATAACCTTTGTAAACAGCTATTGGGGAAATTAGTAAAAGTGGAGGGATTCTTATATGATTTTTATAGGGAAACCGGGTAGAAATCATGCTTTAGGTTTATGTTGCATTATTTGCATTAGAAATCCTGCCTTAGGATAATTATGTTTATCGGTTTGCATATTAGAAAATACGTTATAATCTCATTTTCATTATCATGAAATTCTGCTTCTGCAAAATTCATAATCACCTAGAAATCCTGTCGTTAAGTTACTGCTGTAATTCTTCCTATAAAATGACCATTCTCTATGTGCATTAGAAATCCTGCCTTAGGACTGCATTTGCATTTGTTTTAAATCATGTCTATGTTGCCTAAATAAACAACTGTCTTGTCTATAAAGATGTTTAAAACAGCCTCAACACATAGATACCATGTTCTAGTATAAATATGCATGAAATCAACTTTTGTAACATTCAACACCTAGACCAGCATGCCTATAGGACTTAATAAAACTCAAACTGTTTAAACTAGTTCCCAGAATTCTGATTTCCTGTTTATAGGGTATTACATATCCACGCCTAGGCAAGCCTTAGGTAATTAAGGTCTTAACTGTAAATTGTGCTCTATTTATTTGTGAAACTGCCCAGGTTCAACAGGTTCTAAAATCAGTAGGCAAACTGATTAGGTTTATGTGACTTCGCTTTAAAACAATGATGCTTATTCTCTGCTTGTTATGCTCACCTAGATACCCTGTTCTAAGGACCTTCTTCAATTACCTAAAATTTGTGTTTGTGACGTGCTAATTATCTACTTGTGTGTGGAGGTAACCATGAGCCCCTTTAATTGTTTTTTGCTTGACAGTCCTATATGTTCTTTGTTGTCTCTTAGATTTTACCTTTTTAAACACCTTAGGAGAGTCTAAAACTGCCTAAAATTAGAGGTCCTAAACACCTCTGAACCACAAGGAATGGACGGGTAATGCACGCTTAGAGTCCGTCTAATTTAAAATCGCTTATATAACCGCTAAGGGGAGGGTAATTGGATAGTAAAAGGATATGATGACCTGGCGCTAATACCACATGTAGCCCCTCTAGTTGAGGAAGGATTACCGGGTATTGTACAGATGTGATCCTATAGTTAATAAACCTAGGACTTCCCTTTATTTATTTACATATGTGTGCTTAAACTGCTCATCTGTTAAGTTTTCTTGGGTGCTTAGACTGCTTATCTGTCAAATCTCCCTTATCTTATATATGTGTGTGTTAGACTGCTAATTTGTTAAACGACCAATTCACAAAGTAAGTTTGGCTGGGACCCACCGTTTTGGACCTCGAGGGGTGCCTAACACTTTCCCCTCGAGGTAATTTCAAGCCTTTACTCAATCTTTGGTAACGCAAACCGGTTTTATGAGTTACTTGAAATAGGTGCCCCTAACACACCTTAATCTGTTGGGTGCCGACTCTTCAACTTCTTGTACCCATTTCCCAAAAGGAAACGAGTTGTCCCAAAAATGTCAGAACCCGAACTCCGCGAGGAAAAAGGAGGTGCGACAGCGTGGCAACTCTGCTGGGGATTTTTTTAGGCTTTTACCATAACAAACTGCTTTGTGAATTAGTCTAAACATGCTTTTCTTTGTCAATGCCTTCACCCTTTCCCTTTCCCTTTATGTGAACTTAATTGTTTATTTTTCCAGTATTTATTTCCTCAATACGAAACTGACTTGTTTCTTTGTTTTCCTTCCTAACTGTCTTTCAATTATAAATGTTGTATTTATCGATTTCCTAACGTGCAAATACGTGACAACATGATATTTATTGCTGCATAAATCATTCTCAACATCATATTCCACTCGTGCCTAAACAATCCTATAGCAACGCTTGATGAGTGGTTGCACTCTTCCGATATATCATCCTTTAAATTTGGAAAGGCTTATTTGTGGTAAAACTAGTCGATCAACGGTGCAGTCGACGGTTCCGTGTCTGTCCCCCTCAAGTTGTCCGCTTGAGGGTATCAGTCTAGACCCCCATAGTAACCTTACTCTTATTATAATTGTGCATGCATCATGGTCAAACCTAGTCGGGTTAATATGTTATCCACATAATGACCCTTTAAGACAAGTCTTATCCAAAGTCCACCGGGGTTT
Organism: Nicotiana paniculata; assembly: GCA_005239505.1. NCBI lineage: Eukaryota > Viridiplantae > Streptophyta > Magnoliopsida > Solanales > Solanaceae > Nicotiana > Nicotiana paniculata. Next base: position 31,966 of record ML356595.1, read on the forward strand.
CCATAATCCCACCGGAAACAACCACGTTCTGTGCATTAATTTGGAGAACTAAGTGCCAGTATGCTAATCAATGAATGTATAAATAGTCGAATCAGGTGGGGGAAAAGGGCCTAACCTTTTTGTTTTGCATAAAATGAGGCACGAGGTCCCTAGATTCGGCATGGTCACCAAAATTCCACCATTGCTACTAGATTTGTGGGAAGACCTTTCCTCAAGTGACAAGAAACATGTGAGAAAACACTTGGGAAATTTACCTTCCCTGCTTGACATCTAGCCAAACAATTTATTGATCGAAGCTGCAACTCTGTTCTGGACAGTGAGAGGGCTGTGTTCCGTTTCGGGGATGTAGAGATGACACCACTCCTGGAAGAAATTGGGAGATTTGCTGGACTGACTTGGGATAGCCCTGAATTATTGGTACCGGAGAACCGTACTGGTAAAGGGTTCCTAAAGACGATGGGTTATGAAGAAAAATGTTGATCTAGAGTGTTTGAAGAAGTCCTATATAACCTTTGAATATCTGCATGGGAGATATGGCCATAGTAAGTATTACTGTACATTCCATGACGAGTTTTCTATCACTTCTCTGGGTCACATCCATCGTTGAGCGTTTGTGTTCATTGTGTGCTTCTTGGGCTTGATAGTGTTCCCGATGAAAAGGGAAATAATCCATACGAGACTAGCCATGGTCGCCAAGACCTTAATGGAGGGAATTGAGGGACAAACATACACTATAGTCCCTATGATCATAGCCGACATCTACAGGGCTCTGGACCGCTGTCAAAAAGGGATTAATCATTTCGAGGGTTGTAATTTATTGCTGCAATTGTGGTTATTAGAACATCTTCAAAAGGGTCAGTATCGCCAAGAATTTCCGCAAAGGGCTTGGAACGATCACATTGCCTTCCAACACCCTAAGCGGATGACTTATATTCTAGACAGGTTTGCTCAGCCAGAAAGTGCCAAAGAATGGGTAGACTTCTTCGACAATCTGACCGAGGAACAAGTACAATGGATGTCTGAATGGTTCCCAACAGACGAGTTCGTCATCAGGTCCAGGGACGCTCCACACTTAGTGCTGAATGGGTTGAGGGGGATATACCCTTATGTCCCCATTCGAGTTATGAGGCAAGGGGGCAGGAAGCAGGTTGTACCAAGGGTTGCAAAGATGATCCACTTCAGAGCATACTTTCAAGACGACGACATCCCTTACAAGTTCCAAGATCAGCACATATGGCACTGCAAGATCATCATGGAGAAGAACACCATTGATCCAGACAGGTATCATGTTGGGTGTGCACCTCTCTACCTGGCATGGTTAGAAGACAACCTAGAGGGGATAGTGAGTCCAGGAACCGGTCGAGGAAATAGGATCATAGATGAAGACGTTGAAGCTCAAGTCAAATACAACCGACTACGCAAGAGGGTTCATGACTCCGAGAATGAGCATTGGAAAATACATGAGACAAACATGAGGCTGATCAAGGAATGGAAGGAAATGGTTATCACCTCCAACAGAAGGTTGGAATATCTGGAGCGAGGTTTGGTGGAGCTGGAAGGTAAAATAATAAAGAGAATCGAAGACTTCCAGAATGTTGAAGGAAGCGAGGGAGGACACTTGGCTAGAGCCTACTTGCTACTGGGTCTGCGAGCTGGGGAACCTGTTTGATGGATTCAAGAAGATCGAGTCTGGGGAAGGTCCTTCTGGGACCAAGTAGGCTAGATTTATTTGCTTTCCTAAATGTAATAAGGCCAAGTGCCAATAGTGACTTATCGTTATTATTATCTTAGTGTCGTTTTGGGATTCGTCTATTTTTATATTAATGAAATGAGGCATTTACTGGCATCTAAGTTCTCCAATAAACTTGTCACTAGGCCTACCTCGGGCACAACGAGGCTCCCAGAATAGGACGCGAATTTACATTTCTGCAATATGTGTTTAAATACTGAAAATATTCTTCTCAGAATCCTTACTAACTTGGCTACCTTTTGTTTTTTCTTTCTTTTTGATTATTCTCATTACCCAAAGATTGGTTCGTGCATACTGGCATGATAAGATTATCACACAAGATCCATGGTCCCTCCACCTTATCCTCCTCCTAGTCCACCAAAAGTCAAGGGAAAAGCGAAGATGGAAGACTTAAACAACACCATAAAGGAAAACAACACACAGGTTGAACATGCATAAACTTCTGAGGGTAGGGGTACTCAGGCCCCAAATGACGCAGTCTCGTGGCTTGAACAGAAAATACTGGAACTCCAGGGTGAGCTTGAGCATGTCCGGAATGTGGCAAACTTATCCTTCTCACTCAGAGTCCCAAACGTCAGTCATCCAAACACTCAGAACCCCGCATCACCTCAAAGCATACCCAACAAGCGCCCATAAAATCCTCCCGCACCTCACCATTACATAACTCCACCAAAAAATCAAACTATCCCACCGCAGTACCAGCCAAATACCTACCACACTCCACAAAATACTCCAGTCATTCCCGAACCACAAAATTCCACAAATGATCACCATTATAATCAAACTCCAGGTCACCAAAACAATCCCAGATATATATATGGAAACCCTACCTCACTCCACTAAACCCATCTCCTATGCACCTAAATCTGTTGAGAAGGACATGCTCATTAAGAACTTGGCCGAGAAGCTCAAGATGTTGACTAGCCGAGTTTAAGGCGTAGAAGGAGGCTAAGGGATAGAAAGTGTGAACTATGAATACCTATGCATACATTCGGATGTAGAACTGCCGAAGGGTTACAAACCTCCCAAGTTTGAGATGTTTGACGGTACAGGTGATCCCAGAGTTCATCAAGAATCTATTGTGACAAGCTTTTCGGGTTCGGAAAGGATGAAAAGATCCGGATGAATCTTTTTATGAGGAGTCTTACGGGAGATGCTTTGTCCTGGTACATCAGCCATGATCCTAAGAAATGGTCCAACTGGGTGAGTATGGCGTCTGATTTCATGGACCGGTTCAGGTTCAACACAGAGAGTGCACCAGATATCTTTTACATTCACAACCTTAAGAAGAAACCTACTGAGACTTTCCGCGAGTATGCTACTCGTTGGAGGTCGGAAGCAGCCAAAGTCAGGCCGGCATTGGATGAGGAATAGATGAACAAGTTCTTCGTCAGAGCGCAGGATCCGCAATACTATGAGAGGTTGATGGTTATTGAAAACCATAAGTTCTTAGACATCATCAAACTTGGTGAAAGGATCGAAGAAGGCATCAAAAACGGGATGCTAACAAACTTTGAGGCATTGCAGGCCACTAATAAAGCATTGTAGTCCGGTGGTATATCTAAGAAGAAGGACGTGGGAGCAGTAATGGTTTCCCAAGGACCTAAAACTCCATTTGTATATCAAACCTCCCCACTAGCATATCAAGCACCTCCACCCACCTATCAACCATCACCTCCACCCACATATCAACCATCACCTACACTTACATATCAACCCTCATCTACCAGATATTTCCAACCAGCCACTGCCTATCACACATATAATTCCCAACCATCTCATTTTCAGTCACCTCCAACTCGCCAAAACTACCCAAGACCTCGACCAAACTTTGAATGCAGACCGCCCAAACAATATACTGCCATTGCTGAACCCATGGACCAGTTGTATGAAAGGTTGAAGGTTGCTGGTTACATCACTCTCATCCCTACTGTGGCCATAGAGAATTCATCCCAATGGGTTAACCCAAACAAGACTTGTGCATACCATTCAGGCATGAAAGGACATATCATCGACGAGTGCCGCACATTGAAGGACAAAATCCAGACTTTGATTGACAACAAAATCATCCAGGCAAAGGAGGCGCAAAGGAGGCTACGCCTAATGTCCGCAATAACCCCCACCCAAACCAAAGGGGTGGAGGTGTCAATGTGATAGAGATGGATTAAGAATGGGACCCGGAGGGATCAATCGGGCTAATCAAAGAGGGTGATGATCCCAAGAAGCCCTCAGTTACACTCAATCCCATTATAGTGCAGATACAGCTACCAGTGGAGGTTGAGGTAGCTGCATCAGTCCCGTTCGAGATTGAAGTAGCACCACCTGCAGCGGCACCTATTCCATTTGAGGTGAAGGTAGCCACGCCATTTACAGTGACAGTTTCAACCACACCGCCTTTCAACACCAAGGTTGTGCCCTGGGATAGCTGAAGCTAGAAGAAGAGGAAAGACTAAAATAGAAGAATACGGTGTTGCGCAAGGATGACTAGGACTGGAAGGGTCTACACACCTGAGCATTTGGGAGAATCCAGCAAACAGGCCTCTAACAGACCTTCCGTCATTGAAACAGGCCCAGATGACCTCTAGTGGAATGTACAAGCAAGGGAGTACTCAGTCATCGATCATCTGAACAAGACTCTTGCTCAGATATCTATCTTGTCACTGCTGCAGAATTCAGAAGCACATATGAGCGCTCTAATGAAAGTATTGAACGAAGCATATGTGCCCAATAACATCACGAGCGGAGAAATGTCTAACATGGTGGGGCAGGTACTAGAGAGTCACAAGATCACTTTCCACGAGGATGAGTTTCCACCTGAAGGTTTGAGTCACAATAAGGCACTGCATATTACCGTGCAATGCGAAGACTACTTCATTACTAGGGTCCTGATTGATTGAGGATCTAGCCTTAAAATTTTCCCATTGACAACACTGAAGAGGTTAGGAAAAGGCTATACGAGATACAAGAAGGGACCATGAACGTGAAGGCATTTTACGGATCTCAGAGGGCTACCATCGGGGAGATCAATCTCTGTCTGTAGATAGGGCCTACATGGTTTGATGTCGAGTTTTAGGTGCTGGACATATCTGCATCCTACGTGTTATTGGGACGACCACGGATACATGTCACTGAGGTTGTGGCATCAACTTTGCATCAGGCAGTGAAGTTCAAGTGGAACCATCAAGAGGTGATTATCCATGGAGATGGGAGCAACCCCATTTACAACCGTCAGACTATCCCGGTGGTTGAGAATAGAAGATCATCACATCGAGCGGGTCTATGCAATCGACAAAGATAAGTGGTGGGATAGCAAGATAGCAAGCATGATGAATTGGAGAGGGTATGAGCCTGGCAAGGGCCTTGGCAAAAATCTTCAGGGTATTTCCAAGCTAATACAGTTGAAGCGTCATGGAACTACTTTTGGCCTGGGATACCGATACACTTGGAAAGAGTATAGAGACCGGTCGCCACCATGGCGTGGTCCGTATTATCCATTAGAGCATCCTATACCACACCTGAATCATACCTTCAACAGGACGACGTCATATGGGGATCAGAGGAGGAGGAAGCGCTGGCAGCCTTAAGGAATTTGTTTCTGGAGGATGAGGACATGGACTGTTGTGTAATTGTTGAGGAGGAGGGGGAGGAGGAGGAGGAGGAAGGCCCTACCATCCGAGCTGTGAAGAAAGGATCATTCCTCAGAAATTGGACTGTCAGACCATCCAGGGCCCGACGAGTCCCAGGGTAGCAAGGCTGAACAACATCGTTTATTTTGTTTTCTAAGAAAATGATTTCCCTTTTGCACTTTGTTTTAAATAAAATCTCTAGTGTTCCAAAAACGTTATTTAAATTATTGAATATCGCTTTTATGCTCCAATAAATCGATATTTATTATTACCATTTTCCTCTCATATCTTTATCTATACAGCATTACTATTTCCTATCTTGATGAACCGACGAATGTGACATGTAATGAGACAACGTAACAAAGGGATAGTGATTCAGAGGAAGAAGATGTCATACCCGAGGAAATTGTCAGAGAAGTAGAAGACTTCGAGAACAAGCCTAATTCCAATCTGGACGAAACAGAAATAATCAACTTGGGAGATTCTGAAATCGTCAAGGAGACCCGCATCAGCATCCACTTGTCGCCATCAGGAAAAGAGGAGTACACACAATTCTTGAAAGAGTATGAGGACATCTTTTCATGGTCATACGATGATATGACCGGGTTAAGTACATCCATTGTGGCTCACAAGTTTCCCACAAACCCAATGTGTCCACTAGTGAATCAAGCCTGATATGAGTCTGAAAATTAAGGAGGAGGTTACTAAGAAGATCAACGCCAAAGTCCTCAGAGTGGTCGAATATCCAATTTGGCTGGCCAACATCGTGCCGGTTCCGAAGAAGGATGAGAAGGTCAGGGTTTGTGTCGATTATCGAGATCTCAACAGAGCCAGCCCAAAGGATGATTTCCCGCTTCCAAACATATACATCTTAATCGATAATTGTGCCAAACATGAACTCCAGTCATTCTTAGATTGTTTCGCCGGTTACCACTAGATCAGGATGGATGAGGAAGATGCTGAGAAAATCGCTTTCATTACACCTTGGGGGGTGTAATGCTACAAGATGATGTCGTTTGGCCTAAAGAATGCTGGGACCACCTACATGAGGGCTATGACTACTATCTTTCATGACATGATACATAAGGAGATCGAGGTGCATGTGGACGACGTTATCATTAAATCCAAGAAAGCCTTAGATCATATAGCAGATTTGAGGAAGTTCTTCGACAGACTGAGGAAGTACAACCTGAAATTAAACCCCGCAGAATGTGCATTCGGGGTTCCCGCTGGAAAGTTACTTGGGTTCATCGTCAGCCGTCGAGGGATAGAACTAGATCCATCAAAATTCAAATCCATCCAGGAGCTGCCACCGCCAAAGAGTAAGAAGGATGTAATGAGTTTCCTGGGACGACTAAACTAAATCAGCCGGTTCACATCCCAGTCCACAGTTATATGTGAGCCGATTTTCAAGATGTTGAAGAAAGATGCTGCAACTAGTTGGACCAAAGATTGTCAAAAGGCTTTCGACAAGATCAAGGAGTACTTATCAACACCACCAATTTTGATCCCGCCAGAGCTAGGTAGACCCTTGCTAGATGGAGCATTCGGCTGTGTTCTAGGGCAGCACGACGAGACAGGGAGAAAGGAACAAGCTATCTATTACCTGAGTAAGAAGTTAACTCCATATGAAGCGTGATACTCTCTGCTGGAACGTACCTGGCAGAAAGCGGTCAAGGGACAGGCACTGGCAGATCATCTTGCTAAGAACCCTGTAGAAGGAGAATATGAACCCCTGAAAACGTATTTTCTCAATGAAGAGGTGTTATTCATAGGAGAAGATATTGCTGAGTCCTACGATGGTTGGAGGATGTTCTTTGAGAAAGTGGCAAATTTCAAAGGAGCCGGCATTGGAGTTGTTTTGGTATCGAAAAATTGCCAACATTATCCCGTATCTTCTAAACTCAGATTTTCCTGCACCAACAACATGGAGGAGTATGAATCTTGCATACTAGGACTCAACATGACCATCGACATAAATATTCAGGAGCTGCTGGTAATCGGTGATTCAGATTTGCTTGTGCACCAAGTGTTGATACCCAATTTTTCCTCTAACTATTTTAAAATTTTCATATGTTCCTTCAAAATCACTTTTTATAATAACTGGTATTTTCCATAATTTTCCATATTTTATTAATTTCTTTTCCAATTTATTCAATATTTTAAATTCAATAATTATTCATAAATTATATTATAAATAATTTCAAAATATTTCCTAGCTCAATATAATCCTATTAGGATTTAATTATTTCACAAATTATCCAATTTGGCATTATTTAGCTATAATTACAACAATTTTTGTAGTAATAGCCTAAATGTACATTTTATACCATTTTAATTCAATAATTAGTCATTTTATATTTTAATACTGTTAATTACTTTAATTTCACTTATTTATCATTAATTTCATTTTACATAATTATTAGCTAATTTTATTAATTATTTATCTATTTTTAACGGGTATTTAACTAATAGCTACCTTTAATTCCAATTCTAGCCTAATTTCACCCGGACCCCAACCCCATTAACTAGCCCAAACTACCCAAGCCCAATTCCCAAATTACCCGACCCAATCCCATTCCAATCTGAGCCGTTGATTATTTCAAATCAACGGCCCAGATTCACCATTTCTATTAATAACCCCTAATGACTACCCCCCCCCCCCCCNTTCTCTCTAGAACCTGCCCTCGTCTCCTCTTCTCCGATGAAGTCTGTTCATCTCCTTCGGCCACTCCCCCCGCCGGAAACCATGGCCTCTCATCACCTCTTGGCCCTTGCTTCATCCCATGCCGGTCTAATGATACCCTGAGGCCCTCAGGTGAACCTGGAGTGTTTCAAATCCCCCATGGTCCCTCGTGCCATTTTCCATCCACCTCCGACCGTCTGAGTAAGAGTTATGACTTTTCCGGCTAAAGCCGACGACATCTTTAAGGTTTTTCTTTTTTCTCTGGGTTCTCTGAAACCCTAACCCCTAAGATTTTCCGATTTTTTTCCAGATATATGATAGATATGTGTATACTTTAAGCTATTTTGTTGTTTTCTCAAAGGTTCTCTGATTTTTCTAAAACGATTCTTCGTTTTCAACTAAGGTTTTATGACCCCGTTTTTGAATAACTTTTTCTATGGTTTTTCAGCATTATCCCAGAATCTCTACTATGTTTTAGTGATTTATTTAAGCTTCTCTCCTTTATCTGGCTCGTTGTGATGAGATCCCTAGTTTTACTCCTAAACCCTAAGTTCCTGACTTTGTCTTTGATATTGTTTGCATATGTATGAACTTTATGATTCTCTGATGTTTTACCCTATGTTGTTTATCTATGTCTCTGATTTTTCCTTGCCTTTCCGCTTACATTACTGTTTACCCCATAAGTTCATGTGAATCCCTAATTTCATATGTTTTCACTACTAGGGTTTCTGACTTCTTGCTTGCTATTTATTCAATTCATGTTAATCTCCTTTAATTGATGTTATTCATGTTCGAATCCATGATTCTCTATAATTTTACTTTGTTAGGGTTCCTGATTTATTAATTGAATCCCTGATTCCTTGTGATTTGAAAAATCTTACTGATTTCTTATGGGACATTCTTATTGATTTCTGACCTTTAACTTATTTCTTACCTTGTTACATGGTTGATTACTGTTAATTGATCCCTATTTCCTTAATTTAAATCTGATGAACCTAGTCTCAATTGCATACCTGTATTGGGTTGAAATTGTTTCCTTATATGGTATATGCGTGGGAACTTTCCTTATTTGTCATTTGCCTATTAGCCGTTTGAATTTAACCCCTTCAATCAAGGTATACTTATGCTGATTTCACAACTGTTTGAATATTCCTTTAAGCTATATATGGTCCCTTTACTTATTTGTTACTCACCGTTTGAATAACTCCCTTAATTATGGAATACTTAGGCTGATTTCACTCGGATTGATACTAAGTTCCATAATTGTTAATTGATTCTGATTTTTACCTCATTTCAACCCAACTTTCAAAAACTATATATATGTATGCTTGTTGACACCCAATTTTGTCCTCCTGTCTTCCAAACTATTTCTTTAAACTTCTAATATCACTAATAATGTAAGAATAGTTATTTTACCATTTTTAGCACAAACTAGACCTAATTATTATTACTATTTACTTGATATCACTACTACTAGCATTATTAATATTGTTAATACTACAATTGTTGTTATTATTACTATTATTATTATTAAACAACTATTATTATTATATTATTATTATGTATTTAATATTAATATAATACATTTGAGAACTAATTAAAATAAATTTAGATGCCCAAAAGAAATACTAGGAAGAAAAGAAATTCATGACTATCTCAAGCCAAATTCGGCCAAGAAAAATCCCATGTCTTCCTCACCAATTATTTCATCTTAACCCAAAGAGTCTTGGGTTTCGAATTAGCCCAAGAAGATTCAGCCCAAGGCATGACCCAACTTGCCTAATTACATCATAACAAAATTCCCAACCCTGGCATATCCCAAGCGTCGCTCGTCACCCCTTCACCTCTTTCCCTTTCTAACATTATTCCAACTTTCATCTCAACTATGGCAGTAGCTTGCCTCCCCAATTTTGAGTCAGTTCTTTTTCTTTCTTCAAAACCCGTGACTCCTCCTCTCTCTCTCTCTCTCTCTCGTTTGCAACGAGATTTATTCAATACAAGAGGACAAAAGACTTTTTGCATATTGATTTTCTGAGAAGGAAAGACTAATTTTCAGAGATTTGATTCGATCTTAGACCTCTTTTTCTGACCAAGTCATGTGAAGTATAAATTGCCAATGTTTGGATTCAAACGGTTGATTTTGAAATTTGAAATCCGAATTTCAAATTCCAATTCAAAGGAACTAAGAACCCTAAGTTTACACCTATAAATACTACACTTTGTGGCTATTTCCAGCACCTTTGGACCGACGTCTATTATACTCTTTTTGCCCGCTATTCTTCTTTCATTTATTTTACTCATTAGACTCACATTCTAAGGGGTCATTTTGGTTCAGCCTTCATTGGTTTTGTTTAGCCATAACAGAGGCGTCATCGTGCTCGTTCCGGAATTTGACGGTTATTCGAGGTTGTGGAGTAGAGGCCGAAATAGCAGACCTTGACGCGACCCCGTTCACTGCACCGCAAAAGCAAATGGAGTCTTAATTCGAGACTCTCGCATTGGAGTCTCACTCGATACTCAACACTACCTGAACATGGATTCATTGCATACCATATTCCTTAAAGTCACCGGATAGCAAGAAAACAAGCTAAACGCTTGGGGGCGCCTATGGCGTCTTTTTATTTTTTTTACTATTCATTTTATATATCTTTATAATTGTTAATCTATTTCTGTATTTGGAGTCAATTTTAGTTTGGGATTTAATCATCTAGTTTAACTGATCTAGTACTCATATAATATTTAGGAACTTAAGATCTCTAATTTAATAACCTTTTCATCTGTTTATCATTTGGATAAGTATTTTCTAATAAGCTTAAGGTTATACCTCTAACTCTTTTTAAGAGGTAAATTTGTTAAAATGATGGCTTTCCGATAATTTCTCGTCAAGCTCATTTCTAATGTCGTTAAGCTGAAGGTTTCGAATGAAGATTTTTAATTCTAGCCATGTAATTTTTTATCTATGAGAATTCCTTTCCTTTAAGCAACTGGAAATCTTTTCCTTTAAGAATGAATTTTGAAAGAAGTCATCTAACGTCATCTTTTCATCCAAATTATTTTTTAGCTATTGGATATGTATATATATACTCTAATAGTTAGGCAGACATCGGATTTATTCTAAGATTTTGAATTAATTAACTTAAGTTTGGTCGGTTAATCGTAATTAACGAATCATATAGGGTACTTTAATAAACTTCCCTATAAGATTAATAGAACCCTTACCTAGAATTTCTAAGGTTAAGCAGATCATAAAACAGAGTTAACGTTAAGCATTACTTAGCTAAAATTGGTGTTCTAATTCACCATCAAACTAATTAGGTGGCGATCCTTTTTAATTAATTAAACCTCATATTAGCCAATATGTTATACTCTAATATTACCCGTGTTAAAATGGGGTATAACAATGCTCTTTTCTCATTTTAAGGACACGAACTAATCAGTTCAACTCTCTCTCTCTCACAACTAAAAACTCTCTGCTCTCTCTCTCTTTTCTGTGCTAGTTACTATTATTCTAAGTTAGCCGGCTGCAAGCCAAGGCTAACTATTGTGCATCTCCTACTTCCTGTTTGTGTTACTGCTTTCTTCACTTCATTGGTATGTTCTAATTCAGATTTCAGTTCTCAAACCAACATGTTTCTACTACTGTTGCAATTCATTGTGTTTCTAATTTGCTTTTACTTATTATTTTGTTGTTCAACATGTAACTAGGATCCTGAACTCCATTCACATGATAAGTTATACTCTATTTGTCATAACCAACATGTCTTTATGTACTTGATACATGTTCTATGTAAATCTTCATGCATATGTTTGGTGCATTAGTTTGATTAGGGTAAATCCTGTTGTCTTGAACTATTTGGCCCTATTATGTTAGTATAATCCTATACCCTACTATATCCCCCAATCCCTTGAATCCTTAGGAACTTCTGATTTTGTACTGTCTGCTACATGTTTTCCCTCACATGCTCTGTATTTTCCCCTCAAATCCCATTACCCCTGCTTGTGATTGTTGGACTATTCCTGGTCCTTTGTGTGATGTTGAACTTGTTGGTGTTCCTGCCCTTTTAGTGGTTAAACTTCTTTGTTATAAAACTATTTCAATCAAGTTTCCCTTTTCAAAATTGTTTTCTTACTTACCCTTTTAAAAATTATTTTCTTACTTAACCTTTTCAAAACTATGTCGAGCACTCTCACTCTACTCTTAGATCATTAAGTTCTTCCCCCCCCCCCCTGTGTGAGCATTGCCTTGGGACCCTTGAGCTCCCTCTGAACTTTGACACACAAAGGCTGGCCATTCCACACTGAACTTACTCTCTATCTTGGCTGGCTATAAAATCTGGGTGTGAGCACTGCCCGGGATCCCTTGAGGCCCTTAGGGAACTCTGACACATCTGGATTGTTAAAAGGCTGTGAAACATTACTTGGAATTGAGGACATGGAGATCTGGGCTTATACTGTAGGCTCCTTATAGTTAACTTCTTATTTTCTTTACTTTCAATTATGTATTTCCTATTCAATGGCCTGTAATAAATAATTGTAAACAACTCTGGGGTTGGATAGTGAAAAGGGGTGGGTAATATGCATGTTGTAGTGTAATCAAGGGTAGAAATCATGCTTCCTATGTTTACTCTCTCTATGCGCAATAGCAGCCATGTTAAGGTACAACATGCCAAGCATGCCATGCATTAGATATCATGCTATTTAGGATTTACATGTACTGTTTTCAGCATCTCATCATCACTTTGAAATCCTTTCTATAGGGTAAATAATACCAACAAAATAAATTGCCATTATGTGGTTCTGCCTTGTAAACATGTTCTAAAACTTCATTTAGAAATCCTGTCTTAGGATAAATGTGTTGCACTCATCATGCTGCAAATATGCTCCACACTTAGAAAACCTATTTTTTTAAGATAAACAACATTAAAAACTATCAACTATGTTATTCCTGAAATTGTGCATAATGTTGTGATTCTATGTGCATTTAGAGATCCTGTTTTAGCAACTGCATATGCATCATTCTGCATTAGACATCATGTTATAGGATCATACTCATTTAACTACACTTAGTCTAAATAAAGATGTATAAAACAGTCCTCCTGTTTTAACAAACTGGTAATTAGTCTCTGAATATTTGCAACACTTAGAACGGCATGCTATTAGGTATAACGACCTGAAATTGTCATCATAACTGCACACGCCTAGGCAAGTCTTAGGTAATCAGCCATAAAGAAATAAAACCAAAACTGTCCTTTGTGATTAGTGTTCAACTGTCAGCATGTTTAAAACCAGTAGGCAAGCCTGATTAAGACTTCCTCTCTGAGTTATGCAATAAATCTGTCTTTGTGTTATCACTTAGATACCATGCTTAGGATCTGAACCTGAATCTGGACCTTAACTGTGTATGAGTCATGTTGCTTATGTGTATATTTGTGGAGGTATACTTGAGCCTTTTATTTGCTTTCCATGCTCCCCTTATGTGCAGTCCTACCTGTTTTGTTATCTGCTGCCCTAGAATTTTTACCTTTAAAACCTGAGGGTCTGCCTAGCACCTCCCTTTAGGATAGGAGTCCTAATTTCCTCCGGGACTAATAGGAAGTGACGGGTAACAGCATGCAATAGAGTTCATGACCAACACACACTTTAATTACCTTCACGGGGTGGGAAAGGGTAGAATATGGATATGATGACTGGTGCTCTAATACCACGTGTATCCCCTCTTCGAGGAGTGTCATACCGGGTATTGCATTGATGTGATCCATATTATAAACATAGGAATCCCTTTGTTCCCATAAACATGCTTAATTGTAATTCTTTTCAAAATCTAGCTTTAACTTTAACTGTTTCTAAACCTATGTGTACTTAGACGAAATCCTCTACTATTTGAGCCATATTTGTTTATTTGCTAATTGCACAAAATTCACAAAAGTTGTTTGGCCGGGAACCACACTTGTGGATCCTGAAGGGTGCCTAACACCTTCCCCATAGGATAATTTCAAGCCCTTACCCTATCTCTGGTTAACAACGTAGTTGTAAATGAACCCCTTTGGTGTCCTAACACACCTTTAAAAATCGTGGCGACTCTCAAAAACACAAACCCCTTTCCCAAAAGGAAAGAGTTGTCTCAACCGAATGTCATAAACCCGATCTCCGTGAGGAAAGAGGGGCCTCGACACCAAACTACTGATTTGGGATTACTAAGGTGTGTTGACGCAAAAGAAGCTTCCAAACTACATGAGGAGATACATGCGGGGACTTGCGGCCCGCATATGAATGGCTTTGTCTTAGCAAAAAAGATACTTAGGGCCGGTTATTTCTAGATGACCATGGAGACAGATTGCATCCAGTATGTCCGAAAATGCTATCAATGTCAAGTACATGCCGATATGATAAAAGTGCCGCCAAATGAGCTCAATGCAACAAGATCTCCTTGGACATTCGCCGCCTGGGGAATGGATGACATTGGTCCAATCGAGACCACCGCCTCAAATGGGCATCGGTTCATCCTGGTAGCTATTGATTACTTCACCAAATGGGTCGAAGCATCATCTTACAAGGCAGTGACTAAGAAAGTCGTGGCAGATTTTGTCCGCGACCGAATTTTTTGTTGGTTCGGAGTTCCATAATCAATCATCACTGACAATGCCTCCAATATCAACAGTGATCTGATGAAGGCCATGTGTGAAACTTTCAAAATCAAGCACAAGAATTCCACCGCCTATAGACCTCAGATGAACGGAGCTGTAGGGGCCGCCAACAAGAATATCAAGAAGATACTGAGAAAGATGGTAGAAAATCACAAATAGTGGCACGAGAAGCTGCCATTCGCTTTGTTGGGATACCGTACCACAGTCCGCACATCAACCGGGGGAACTCCTTACTTGCTGGTTTATGGTACAACAGTTGTTATTCCTGCTGAAGTGGAGATTCCTTCCTTGAGGATCATACAAAAATCTAAGCTCAGCGACGCAGAATGGATAAGGAGCAGTTATGAGAAACTAGACCTCATAGATGGAAAAAGTATGAATGCAGTGTGTCACGGGCAACTTTATCAAAACAAAATGTCCAGCGCCTTCAACAAAAGAGTCAAGCCGAGACAGTTCACACCGGGGCAGCTGGTATTGAAGAAGACCTTTCCGCATCAGGATGAAACCAAAGGGAAATTCTCCCCCAACTGGAAAGGCACTTACATGGTCCACAGGGTATTGACAGAAGGATCCTTCATACTTGCAGAAATGGACGGAGAAGTCTGGCCAAAACCAATCAACTCATATGCAGTCAAGCGATATTATGTGTAATTGTTTGTATTTCCGAAAATGATGTAAATTGAGCTACGCTCGAACTGATTCCCGTTTAAGAGGGGATACGTAGGTAGCCATGTGGGTTCGGTCACAATTCAATAAAAATCTTATTTTCCCCACAATCAGAAACTGGGGCAGAATTTTGAGGAGGACCCTCAAAATTCCGAAGCAATTTCAGCCGATCGCAACACGTACAGCAGTCAGAGATGTCTATCCATCTAACTGGGGCAGAATTTTAAGGAGGAACCTCAAAACTCTATATCAGGAGAGGTTGCAATGTCTCGGATCATGTCCCAGTCACTGGTTCATCTAACCAATTTCTAAAATAATATATTTACTATGCATTGTTTGCGAAATAATTCTGTTTAGAAAATGATACCCCTAATGATTTGGAAAGGATCTTCCGACTGAGCAAAGTGAGTCAAGAAAAGCCGACGGAGGCACAAAGAATATACATGCCTCGAAGTCACAATCTTCATAACAACCGCAATACTTAAATCTACTACCAGCTAAGAAAAATCCTGCTATCAACTACTATTTATTCCATTTTTGCATGGGACTAATCCATGTCTCGCATCTTGTATGAGGTTAAGCTCTAACTCCATACTTGCATGAGGCTAAGCCCTATATCCATATCTGCATAAGGCTAAGCTATGCCTTCATTTTCATGGGACTAAGCCTTGTCCCGCATCTTGCATGAGGTTAAGCTCTACCTCCATACTTGCATGAGGATAACCCATGCCTCCATATCTGCATAAGGTTAAGCTCTGCCTTCATTTGCATGGGACTAAGCCATGTCCCGCATCTTGCACAAGGTTAAGCTCTACCTCCATACTTGCATGAGGCTAACCCTGCCTCCATATTTGCATAAGGCTAAGATCTGCCTTCATTTGCATGGGACTAAGCCATGTCCCGCATCTTGCACAAGGTTAAGCTCTACCTCCATACTTGCATGAGGCTAACCCTGCCTCCATATTTGCATAAGGCTAAGATCTGCCTTCATTTGCATGGGACTAAGCCTTGTCCCGCATCTTGCATGAGACTAAGACATGTCCCGCATCTTGCATGAAACTAATCTTTGTCCCTATTTGCATGAGGCTAAGCCCTGCCTCCGTATCTGCATAAGACTAAGCTCTGTCTCCATCTGCATGAGACTAATCCCTGCCTCCATATCTGCATAAGGCTAAGCTCTGCCTTCATTTGCATGGGACTAAGCATTGTCCCGCATCTTGCATGAGACTAAGCTTTGTCTCCATCTTCATGAGGCTAAGACCTGCCTCCATATATGCATAAGGCTAATCTCTGCCTTCATTTGCATGGGACTAAGACTTGTCTCGCATCTAGAATGAGACTAAGCTCTGGCTCCATCTTCATGAGGCTAAGACATGCCTCCATATCTGCATAAGGTTAAGCTCTGCCTTCATTTGCATGGGACTAAGCCTTGTCCCGCATCTTGCATGAGACTACGCCCTGTCTCCATCTGCATGGGACTAATGCCTGCCTCCATATCTGCATAAGGTTAAGCTCTGCCTTCATTTGCATAGGACTAAGCCATGTCCCGCATCATGCATGAGACTAAGCTCTGGCTCCATCTTCATGAGGCTAAGACCTGCCTCCATATATGCATAAGGCTAATCTCTGCCTTCATTTGCATGGGACTAAGCCTTGTCCCGCATCTTGCATGAGACTAAGCTCTGTCTCCATCTGCATGAGGCTAATCCCTTCCTCCATATCTGCATAAGGCTAAGATCTGCCTTCATTTGCATAGGACTAAGCCATGTCCCGCATCTTGCATGAGACTAAGCTTTGTCTCTATCTGCATGAAGCTAAGCCCTGCCTCCATATCCGCATAAGGCTAAGCTCTGCCTTCATTTGCATGGGACTAAGCCTTGTCCCGCATCTTGCATGAGACTAAGCCATGTCCCGCATCTTGCATGAAACTAAGCTCTGTCATTATTTGCATGAGGCTAAGCCCTGCCTCCGTATCTGCATAAGGCTAAGCTCTAGCTCCATCTGCATGAGGCTAAGCTCTTTCTTGCATCTTGCATGAGACTAAGCTCTGTCTCCATCTGCATGGGACTAATCCCTGCCTCCATATCTGCATAAGGCTAAGCTCTGCCTTCATTTGCATGGGACTAAGCATTGTCCCGCATCTTGCATGAGACTAAGCTTTGTCTCCATCTTCATGAGGCTAAGCCCTGCCTCCATATATGCATAAGGCTAATCTCTGCCTTCATTTGCATGGGACTAAGACCTGTCTCGCATCTAGCATGAGACTAAGCTCTGGATCCATCTGCATGAGGCTAAGCTCTGCCTCCTATTTGCATTTTTAACAAGACTAAGCACTGTCTCTTCGGCACTATCTATTTTGCTCTTCTTTCGGGCTAAGCTCTGCCTTCAACTTCACAAGACTAAGCCTTGTCTTGTTGATTTTAGCATCATATTATTGCATCTCATGGGCTGAAATATCGCGAACTTGTCCAAAGGCGTCATTGTCTAAAGGCATCATCCTCATAGTCGGAAGACACCATGTCATGTCCTGAGGATCTCTCCAATCTGCATGTCATTATTCAAAGGCGTCATGGTTCGGAGGCACCATTTTCATGGACCGAGAACATCATTTCATGGCCTGTGAATCCCTCACTAAACAACTCATGGCCCAGGACATCATGGTCTAAGGACGTCATCCTCAACCGTCCGAAGACAATTATCATGGTCTAAAGGGAATTTGCATCATGTTTATATTTTCGCACAAATATATGTTTGTAGTATCTCTTTACTTGAAGGTGACCCGATAAGCAATTGTTATCCCAACAGGACCAATTCCGCTCTAATTCCTTCAAACTATCTAAAACCTGACCACCATAACCATTTTTCACCTATTCTAAAACCTCGTATTCGTTCTTGTGATGACTTCATCAGTATATTCCGCCGATGAATCTAGAACTATACACGGACTGATTCCTGTAAAACCAGGGATATGTAGGTAGCTTAGAAACCAGAGTGCGACCTAAAATCTCTCAAACCATATCGCTCGGTCAAAATTGGTTATCATATCTTTACCCGACAACTCTTTCATCCTTTCCGGGTAAAGAGGGGCAGCTTTTGATACCCAATTTTTCCCTACAATATTTTTTAAAATGCATATATACCTTCAAAACTATGCATTAGCATCAATTGATATTTTTTCATAATTTCTACATTTTTAAAATTAATTTATCCCATTATTTTATTTATATAAACAATTACAAAATTGCATCACAAATGACTTTATAACATTTCATGATTTAATTTGCCATTTATAGTCATATTAAGTTCAAATTATTTCACAAATGGACATATTTACACCTTTTGGTTACAATTGCAATAACTTTACAATTATAGCCCATGCGTACATTATTGCATTATTTTACTAGAAAATGGCTCATTGTATTTTTTTAAATATTGAGTAATTATTTTAAAATATTTCTATGCATGAAAATTATTTTTTATAATTTGTATCTTATAAATTATTTTTTATCAATTACTTAGGTATTTAATAAATAACCCCTTTTTGTTTTCAAGCTTAACCCTTCAAACCAACCCAAAACCCCTCTAATATCAACCAAAAAGCCAGCCCAAAATCCCTAGGCCCAAGTCTGTACGCCCCAACCCAATACCCTCATTCAATCATGGTCGTTGATTATTCAGATCAACATTCCATATTCCCCCTTACAATAATATCCTAAACCTACCCCCCAAAGCCTCTCATTCTTTCCCTCACCCGCCATCACCATCTCCCTCGTCTCTCAAACTCTCTCGACCTAACCCTAATTCTAAACGTCGTCACTAGCGTAAAGCCCCACCTTATGATGCTTCCATGTCTTCTTCGACCAGCCCTGACCCTCTACACGATATGGCTCTTTGATTTCTTAGATCCTTGAGAAGATATCCAGGAACCCAATGGGTTCTGGTTGAAACTTGCCTGTCTCGAGCCATTTTTCGTTTGTGAGTAAGAATTTCTCCTTATTTTTGTTACGAATCTATGGGTTCTTGACCTATTCTCTCATCTCTACTATTCTTCTGAAAACCCTAGTTCATTGCTATCGATTCTTCTCATATCTTCATAGATCTGAGATGATTTGGGTATTATTAAGTGCTCTCCCTCAAAAGGCTTTTGTTTTAATTGATTATTTTGACTTTTCCCTAAACTAGGGTTCATCCCAAATTATTTTTCAAAGGTCTCTCGGACTTCTAAGTGTTTAATCAATTATTCTTTCATCTTCTTGACTGATTTTTGCAAGAGTATTCAAACCCTTGTTGATTCTATGTAATATACTGATTTTTCCAATCTTTGCTTCGATTGTGGGTCATAATGTATTACCAATCGTATTAGTTTACTCTGTCTTTTGGACTTAAACATTTTATTTGCCAAATCCAATATTTTGTGGTTTTTGTCCTGATTAATCTCTGTTAGGGTTCGAACCTGCTTTCCCGGCTAAGTTCTATATTTATGTGACATCTTACCTAATTTAATTTTATTTATGGAATTTGGTAATTCTTACTGATTATTTCCTATGATGTTGCCCTATTAAACTTGTGTGCACAGATCCTGTTTGATTCTTTATTTGTAACTTTAATTGGTTATCTCTACGTTAACCGATTGACCGTATACTTTTGTGATTTTTACTGATTCTTTATTTGGTATGATTGGGATTCTTGCCTTAATTAAACTCTCTTGATGTTACCGTTGGTCAATTACCCCTAATTAAGGGGGTCTATTCTGAACCCCTTTATGTGTGATTGGATTTTGTGACCCTATGATTGCCCTAATTGAATGATTTCTGATTCCTTTTACCTTATTTGTTCCACTCCTAAATTTCTATATATACACTAAGGACCTTCTGAAATTACCTAAAATATGTGTTTGTGACGTGCTAATTATCTGCTTGTGTGTGGAGGTAAACATGAGCCCCTTTAATTGTTGTTTGCTTGACAGTCCTATATGTTGTTTGTTGTCGCTTAGATTTTCCCTTTTTAAACACCTTAGGAGAGTCTATAAATGCCTAAAATTAGAGGTCCTAAACACCTCCGGGACCACAAGGAAGGTACGGGTAATGCACGCCTAGAGTCCGTCTAATTTAAAATCTCTTATATAAATGCTAAGGGGAGGGTAATTGGGTAGTAAAAGGATATGATGACATGTGCGCTAATACCACGTGTAGCCCCTCTAGTTGAGGAAGGATTACCGGGTATTGTACACATGTGATCCTATAGGCTAATAAACCTAGGACTTCCTTTTATTTATTTACATATGTGTGCTTAAACTGCTCATCTGTTAAGTTTTCTTGTGTGCTTAGACTGCTTATCTGTCAAATCTCCCTTATCTTATATATGTGTGCTTAGACTGCTTATTTGTTAAACGACCAATTCACAAAGTAAGCTTGGTCGGGACACACCATTGTGGACCTCAAGGAGTGCCTAACACCTTTCCCTCGAGGTAATTTCAAGCCCTTACCCAATCTCTGGTAACACAAACCGGTTTAATGAGTTACTTGCAATAGGTGCCCTAACGCACCTTAATCCATTAGGTGGAGACTCTTCAACTTCTTGTACCCTTTTTCCAAAAGGAAATGAGTTGTCCCAAAAATGTCGGAACCCGGACTCCGCGAGGAAAAAAGGGGCGCGACAGGGGAGATCAACCTCGTCGATTGGGCCAGTTGACTTTGAAATTGTCTTCCAAGTAGTGGACATGGACACTTCTTATAACTTTCTTCTTGTAAGTCCATGGATCCATACGGCCTGAGCTATGCCATCCACCTTGCATCAGATGTTAAAATTTAAACACGACAGGCAAGAAATTATTGTTCACGGGGAGGACGAGTCGTCCATTTATAAAGACCCGTTAATCCCCTGTATTGAGGCCAAGGAAGGGTGTGAGTCCATTGTCTATCAGGAATTTGAAGTGGTTGTTGTGTACCATGTTGAGGAAGGAAGGCCCATTCTGCATCCTCGTCTTTCCGCCACATCGGTAATGGTGGCTGCACTTATGCTGAGACAAGGTTATGAGCCAGGAAAAGGCTTGGGTGCATCATTGCAAGGAATTACGGAGCCCATTTCGTCGTTCAGTAACCAGGGTACTTTTGGTTTAGGCTTCAAGGAAACACAAGCAGACGAAGACAAATCCAAGCACCGCAAAAAGCATGGATGGGTCTTGCAACAACCTATCCCTCACATTTTCGACAGTTTTGTCAAGCCACAACTCCAAGAAGGTCAAAATTCCTCGCCAAACATTGATGAAATTTTCCATGGACTCAGCAAGATGTTTTATAAAGTGAATATGATCCAGGCTGGTGAAGGCACTAGTCGTGCCGATATGTAAATATTTGGCCCAGACACCATGCTCAACAACTGGGAAGCAACTCCTCTCCCCACAAGGAAGGAGTCTTGGTAGTTTTCTTTTGCAGCTTTTTTTTTTGTATTTTGGGTTAATTTCAAGGTTGTAATCGAAACATCTCAGTATGATTGTTTTGTTTTGATTTTAACCCTTCTATCCTTTCAAATTCAATGAAATGCAATTTAGTTTTGTATTAATTTTTGTGTCTTTTACTTTTCCTAATTCATGTCATTTCGTTCCTATTTCAGTTTTATTAATGTTGGCTTTAATAACATGACATGCATGCGGAATTCACGCTCAGATCTTAAAAACTTGTCTAATTTCGAAATAATGCATTAAGAGTTTGAATATGATGAAGATGTGGTTGTTGAGAAAATAACAAGAGGTTTAGAACAATTTGAAAATAATCCTAATCCCAACCTCAATGAAACTGATTCCACTAATATCGGAAGTCATGAAGAAGTCAGAGAAACAAAGATAAGCATTCACACTGAACAAAAACCAGAGATTCCTTGATTCAACTTTTATTTGAATACAGAGATGTGTTTGCTTCGTATTATGATGATATGTCGTGTTTAAGTGCTGATATAGTGGTTCATAAGCTTCCCACGTATCCTGATTTTTCACCAGTCCAACAAAAGCAAGGAAAATTTAAAACAGACATGAGTGACAAAATCAAAGATGAAATAATGAAGCAGTTGAGCTCCAATGTGGTCAGAGTTGTCTGATACACCACCTGGGTGGCAAATGTTGTGCTTGTGCCAAAGAAGGATGGAAAAACTAGAGTCTGTGTTGACTACAGAGACCTGAACAAAGCAAGTCCAAAGGATAATTTTCCTTTGCCAAACATCTACATTCTTGTAGATAATTGTGCAAAGCATGAGATACAGTCGTTCGTGGATTGTTATGCTGGGTACCACCAGATTCTAATGGATGAGGATGATGCAGAAAAGACCGCTTTCACCACTTCATGGGGTACTTATTGTTATAGGGTCGTGCCATTCGGTTTGAAGAATGCATGGACAACTTATATGAGGGCCATGAACACCATTTTGCACGACATGATGCACAAATAGATTGAAGTATATGTCGATGATGTCATCATAAAATCAAAGACACAGGCTGATCACGTGCGCGATTTGAAAAAGTTATTCGAACGGCTTCTAAGGTATGACCTTAAGCTTAATCCAGCCAAGTGTTCATTTGAGGTTGCATTTGGGAAACTCCTCGGTTTTATAGTCAGTCGTAGAGGCATCGAATTGGATCCATCTAAGATAAAGTCCATTCGAGATTTTCCACCCCCGAAGAACAAAAAGGAAGTCATGAGTTTGCTCGGGAGGTTGAACTACATCAGTAGGTTCATTGCTCAGATCACAACCATGTGCGAGCCCATCTTTAAGTTGTTGAAAAAGGATGCTACTATCAAGTGGACGGATGATTTCCAAAAAGATTTTGACAGCATCAAAGATTATTTGTCAAAAAACCCTGTACTCGTCCCACCTGAACCTAGTAGGCCTTTGTTTTTATAACTATCGGTGATGGATAATTCATTTGGATGTGTTTTGGGGCAACATGATGCAACAGGCAAAAAGGAACAGGCAATCTATTATTTGAGTAAGAAGTTCACCAATTATGAGGTTAAGTACACCCTTTTAGAGAGGACATGTTGTGCCTTGACTTGGGTCGCTCAGAAGCTGAGGCGTTATCTATTGGCCTACACTACTTACCTCATATCTATAATGGATCCGTTGAAGTACATCTTCCAAAAGACAATGATCACTGGCAGGCTCACAAAATGGAAAATTCTGCTCACAGAGTTCGACATCGTCTATGTCACTCGCACCGCGATGAAAGCACAGGCTTTGGCAGATAATTTGGCAGAGAATCCAATTGATGATGAGTACAAGCCACTTTGCACATACTTCCCAGACGAAGATATCAACTCAATAGAGGAAGTAGTTTCGGATGATAGCCATGTATGGAAAATGTATTTTGACGGGGTTGTTAATATCAAAGGAATTAGGATGGGGAAAATCCTCATCTCACCTATCAAACAATATTACCTTGCAACGGCCCGACTTCGTTTCTTCTGTACCAATAATATGGCAGAATACGAAGCTTGTATCATGGGTCTGAAAATGGCCCTCGATCTGGATGTGCATGAACTATTGGTTATGGGAGATTCTGACTTGCTTATCTGGCAAGCCCAAGGAGAATGGGAGACTCGAGACATAAAGCTTATTCCATACAAACAATGTGTGCAAGACTTGAGCAAAATATTCAAATCCATCAAGTTCAGGTACATTCCCAGGTTTCACAATGAGTTAGCCGACGCCTTGGCTACCTTAGCCTCGATGATCCCTTATCTAGGCAACACTCATATTGGTCCATTGAAAATCCAAGTTCGGAATTAACACGGTTACCGCAATATTATTGAGACAGAACCAGATGGTGAACCATGGTATCATGACATAAAACAATTCCTGAAAACAATGGAATACCCAGAGCATGCCAAGACATATCAAAAAAGAACTATAAGGCGGCTCGCTGACAGTTTTTTCCTGAATAGGGAAATTTTGTACAAAAGGGCCCTAGATTTGAACTTGTTGAGATGCATAGATTCCACAGAATTTGAGCGGATCATGAGTGAATTGCATTCGGTGGTATGTGGACCTCATATGAATGGATATGTTTTGGCGAAGAAGATTCTGCGGGCATGATATTATTGGCTTACTATGGAGCAAGATTGCTTTAGTTTTGTTCACAAGAGTCACCAATACCAGATTCATGGTGACCTGATTCACTCGCCACCTTCGGAGTTGCATCCCATGTCCTTTCCTTAGCCTTTTGTTGCTTGGGGAATGGACGTCATTGGGCTAATCGAGCCAAAGGCTTCAAATGGGCATAGATTCATTTTGGTTGCAATTTATTACTTCACCAAATGGGTGGAGGTCGTCACTTTCAAAGCAGTCACCAAGAAAGCAGTGGTAGACTTCGTTCATTCCAACATCATCTGTCTTTTTGGTATCCCAAAGACCATTATCACTAACAATGCAACCAATCTAAATAGTCATTTGATGAAGGAGGTATGCGAACAATTTAAAATTATGCATCGGCATTCTACCCTTTACCGGCCAAAAGCTAATGGATCCGTTGAAGCGACGAACAAGAACATCAAAAAGATTCATAGGAGAAATGATCCAAGGTTCCAGCCAATGGCATGAAAAGTTGCCTTTTGATCTTTTGGGATACCGCATGACTGCTCGCACATCAATTGGTGCAACTCCTTATTTGTTGGTATATGGAACAGAAGCCGTAATACCGGCTGAAGTCAAAATTCCCTCTATTCGGATCATTGCGGAGTCGGCAATTGAAGATACAGAATAGGTAAAGACCTGATTAGAACAAATAATGCTGATTGATGAAAAATGACTAGCAATAGTGTGCTTTGGCCACTTATACCAGCAAAGAATGGCACGCGCTTACAACAAGAAAGTGCGTCCAAGGCACTTCGAGGTAAGCCAACTTGTTCTGAAACGCATTCTTCCAAACCAAGTAGAAGCTAAAGGAAAGTTCGCCCTAAACTGGCGAGGACCCTACATCATCAAGAAAGTGTTACCAAAAGGGGCCTTGCACTTGGTAGATGAAGAAGGATGGGTACCAGACATGACTATTAACGCAAATGCAGTCAAAAGATATTATGTCTGATATATACCCACTATGGAACTTTCATGCATGATTTTCTCAGATCGTGATGACGAAGGCTATCATTGCTCGCTATTCCAAATAGGTGTCACCCTTTTTTTAACCTTTTTGAGCCTTATTTGTCTTTGTTGTTTTCCACCTTTTGGAACCTGTGTACTTGTAAAAGCCAAAAAAAAGGGTCAAACAACAAATCTTATGAGTCATTAAACTACGTCTGACCTGATTCCGAAAGGATACGTAGGCAGCCTTACCCTGGGTTCGGTCCCATCACAACAAAAAATTCATATTCTCAAAACTCCAAAACTGGGGCAGAAATTTGTTTTATTCTACGGTTTTTTCTGTAGAAACGGTTCCAAAAGTTGTAATTCAGTTCAAGGTTCTTTTAGCCTTCTCCCCGTTAAGAACTTCTTATCGATCTTTGAGAATATTTGAAGTCCCCATGCCAGGGTCATTGGGAAACCTTCTGCATGTCGTATCTCAGTTAAAAAGAAAAGAAAAGAAAAAAAAGAGAAAAAAAAAAAGAAGAACAAATAAGAGAGTCTTATTGGTAAAAACTCGTATAGGCACTATAAGGCGACAGTGAGCAGAGAAATGAGAGAGTCTTATTGGTGAAAACCCAAATGGGCACCATAAGGCAGCGGTGAGTAAAGAAATGAGAGAGTCCAGTTAGCGAAAACCCGCAAAGGGTGCTACTAGCCGAATGAGGGTCTTCGATACCTCGGCATGAGCACAACCAAGATAGTTTCAAGATGAACAACTGCGATAGATTTTGAGAGTTAGACAGCTCACACGGATTAGGCGTTCAGTCCAAAAAATGCATGTCATGATTCATTGAAGTCGGCACATACTTCCAGATAAGTCTCCCTATTCCTTTCCCCGAAAGGGACACTTTTTTGTTTAAGCATAGTTCTTTTTCACCTTCAAGTATTCTTCTGTTTTTACCCATAATTTTTCTTTGAGTCCCTTTCGATTTAATCTTGCATAAAAAATGAAGCAAACAAATGGCTGCAAAAGTGGCTAAAGTTTCCCCGTAATATCGAGCACAATTTGGGGCATATATGGCGTTAGCGAAGGCAGAATCCGTCTGTGATCTCATTTGATAAGGCGAAAAAAGTGTCTCAAAGAAACTAAAAAGGTTGCCTAAGCACGACCAACTTCATGAGAAAAGTTGATAAGCACTACGGACACAAACTGCAAGACAACTAAGTTTGATTTTAAAGAAACTAGCGGTACCATGGACATCCGAGTATGAACCAGTCAGGGGAAACGTCGGAAAATAAGGTCTCCAGAATGCAATACAGAGTATCCAAGAACCTTGGTGCCACACTGATAGAATCAGTTCTTCAACAACGGAGTGGCCATGAATTCAAACCACTCAGGGCATCAAGGCCACAAACCGACCACCACTTTGAAAACTCATAAATTTTTATTTGTTTGAAAGCAGAAACAAAGCAGTGCAGAATGGCGATTCTCAAAGGATGAATGTCACCAAACGTAAGCTCCTTAAAATCTCCATTTTTCTTTTATTTTCAGCATGCATCACTACTGTCCATACCTCCAATTTTCGTAGCTTAACTCAGGTAGAACTGTTTCGCCTAGGGGATCCAGCTCATAGTTCCGGGTAGAAGTACTATTCCCTGAGGCTTGTTTTACGTAGTTTAACTCAGGTAGAACCATTTCGCCTAGGGGGATCCAGCTCATAGTATCGGATAGAAGTACTCTTCACTCAGGATGTTTTACGTAGCTTAACTCAGGTAGAACCATTTCGCCTAGGGGAATCCAGCTCATAGTTCCGGGTAGAAGTACTCTTCGCTCAGGCTGTTTTACTTAGCTTAACTCAGGTAGAACCATTTCTCCTAGGGGGATCCAGCTCATACTTCCGGGTAGAATTACTCTTCGCTCAGGTTGTTTTACATAGCTTAACACAGGTAGAACCATTTCGCCTAGGGGGATCCAGCTTATAGTTCCGAGCAGAAGTACTCTTCGCTCAGGATGTTTTACGTAGCTTAACTCAGGTAGAACCATTTCGCCTAGGGGTATCCAACTCATAGTTTCGGGTAGAAGTACTCTTAGATCAGGATGTTTTACGTAGCTTAACTCAGGTAGAACCATTTCGCCTAGGGGGTCCAGCTCATAGTTCCGGGTAGAAGTACTCTTCGCTCAGGATGTTTCACGTAGCTTAACTCAGGAAGAATATTTTCACCTAGGGGGATCCAGCTCATAGTTCCGGGTAGAAGTACTTTTCACCCAGGCTTGTTTTGCGTTATATTAATTTAGGTAGAACCCTCTTTGCCTAGAGGGATTCAACACTTTATCAGTAATACAGGGTACCAACCCCTGGTTACATTCCTTCTCAGTAATACAGGGTGCCAACCCCTGGTTACACTTCTTTCAGTAATACAGGGTACCAACCCCTGGTTACATTCCATCTCAGTAATACAGGGTGCTAACCCCTGGTTACACTCCTTTCAATAATACAGGGCACCAACCGCTGGTTACATTTCTTCTCATAATACAGGGTGCCAAACCCTGGTTACACTTCTTTCAGTAATACAGGGCACCAACCCCTAGTTACATTCCTTCTCAGTAATACAGGGTGCCAATCCCTGGTTACACTCCTTCCAGTAATACAGGGTACCAACCCTTGGTTACACTCTCTTCCAGTAATACAGGGTACCAACCCCTGGTTACGTTCCTTTCCAGTAATACAGGGTACCAACCCCTGGTTACATCCCTTACAGTAATACAGGGCGCCAACCCCTGATTATATTTTTAATAATACAGGACGTCAACCCTTGGTTACGTTTCCTTTTCAGTAATACAAGGTATTAACCCCTGGTTATATTTGCTTTTCTACGATAACGGACGCTATCCACCATTTTATGTTCTCTCTCTCTAACACAAGTTACTACCCCCAGTGGTGGCATATCCTCATAAAGCTAGTTTATACTACTGTCTTTATCTTCATTTCAACAAATTAGATAATTTATAGCTTTCTCTAATAACTCACAAAATTTTCCTAGTGTCAAACTGGGGCAGAAAAATTTTGTTCATTTGCTCGTCTTTGATGGCTTTGCAGGCTCTGCTGTATAGCATAAGTGACGATTAAATCTTGCAGTTTCAGTTTCTCATCAGAAGAAAGAAGTCTTTCGATCACAAAATAGTTGGAGTTAGCTTTGATAATGTGTCGGCAACACAGCTCCTCAGGTTTCATTTTCTCAAATTCTGATCTAGAAAGAAAGCAACCGAGATTGATTCATAATCTTTTCTTCAAAGAGAATCATGATTCCAACCTAAGCTCAACACAAGCGAGTAAGTCAAGAATCAAGATTTGACTCCAAAAGACACATAGATAGGAATTTTGTAACTCTTAGCTTGCGAGCATATGTAGTTATCTTCTTATTTTGATGTAAGCAGCAAGTAACAGTAACAACAACAACAACAACAGTCTTAACTCCAGTGTTCGTTAGTCTCAGCTACCAAATTTTCCCAAAACTACACTGACATGATTTCTTTATAGCCAAGGATATGTAGGCAACCTCAGAAGCAAGGTTCGGTCGCCTTTTTTTAAAAAAAAATGCTTTCATTAGAGTCATATGCGAGAAAAATTAGTCATGACATTCACTATCTTTCCACGAAAACTCTTCATGTTCTCGAGCAAAGAGGGGCAGTTGTAAATGCCTAACTTTTGCACTTGGATTTTTCTTCTACATTATAATTTTTAGAATGATTATGTGTGTATTTTTAGGCTTTTAGAGTTAGATTATGTTAAATAATTTGATACGGGGGTTAGGGGATTGGAATTAATCATTTTTAAAGCCAAAACTAGCCCGAATATTGGACCAAAATCGGTGGCCCAACAGCACAAGACCTGGTCCATATGCTTTGGCCTGGAAGACTTCAAAACTATGTAGTTTTGTTTAGTTCAATAAGATCAAATCCTACCCATCCGTTCCATCTTGATCCAATGGCTCTCATTCACTCTTTGCCCTAAGTATTTAAAGCCTCATATCCCTAAAATTTTGCCCCATCTTTTTACTTATCTTTTCTCTTCTTCCTCCATTTCTTCACTTTCTCTTCTCCTTCCCCCCATCTATGCTGCCGCACCTTCCACGGCGGCGGCGGCGGCGCCCATCGAAAATCGTCCACCGGCGGCGGCCGTCTTTTAAACACCTCCAAATTATACCAATACTCTCCTCTCTTCATCCTCTACCATACAAACCCTGAATCCCCGAAATCACCCTCAATATCACCAAATCTACCTAAATCTGAAGAAAACCCTAGCCGCCGCCGCCCTCAAATCCGGCCAAATCTAACCTTCCACACCTCGTGCCATACATAAACGAATAGATCTCGTTAAGATCTATCTTTTCCTACCCGTTTCACCCCCAAAATCCCCATTGTCGCCGGCCAACCACCCCCTCCTCACTGCCGCGACCACCTCAGGCCACCACTGCCTCATTTTTAGCCCACTCGACCTAAAGACTCATGTTCCCTTCTAGTATGATGCCAAATTTTACTTGTTTTGAGCGTTTGCTAAAAAGGAACTTGTGTTTCGGGGTCGGACAGCCTACTTTTGGCATCCCGGCGTCTTCTCGTGGCTCAAACAGTTTCAGGCATGCCCGTTAGGTATAATCGTCATCCCTTTAATTAATTTCTAATTTTTTTTATATATTAGTAGGTTAGTTTCTGATTTTTTTTAATTTATTTTTTTGGTTGTTTCTTGTTAATTAGAGTTTCAAGTTAGGATTATTTAACTATTTATCTCTATTTAGTTTAGTTGTTTTTTAGATTATTATTGATTAAACGGGATCTTTAGTGTATTAGTTAAATCGTTTACTTAGGTAATCGATTGTTTAGTCGTTGAACGTCGTCGTACGATTTTTAGCGATGTTTGTCTAATTTTTGTTTTGAGCATTAGTCTGTGAATTCAGTTGTTTGTTCTATGGTTAGTTTGCACAATTTAATTTATTTTAATCTAGTTAGTTTGAGTTTTAGTTCTATTTGAAGTCTTGTTTCTGTTTTGCAATTGTTAGTTGTGTGAGTTTTCTTTTAGTTTAAAATTAATAGGGTAGTATTGATGTTGTTAAAATCTGAAGTTTTTATGGGTTTGATCATGACTTAGGGTACTAATAGCTTACTTTTTACTAGTAGTGTGGCTGAAATGATATTTTTTTCTCCTTGCTTCTGCTATAGCAGATCTTCACGTTGTCCTTTCACCTTTTAGATAGCCTTTTTACAGTGTTTAGCACATAAGGTCAGTTCTTTTTGGACATACTTTTGGTGAGCCAAAATCTGTCCAAAAAGTGACTTTATTTGCCTATTTAAGGGGATGTTCTTTCCTCACTTCACACACACTCTATTTTACACTTCCATACATCTTAAGAATTTCTTGAACACACAGAAACATAAAAGAAAAAATCAGCAGCTGAAGCATCCTTTGGTAAGCTGAAATTGTGAGCTTTAGGAATGAATCTTAGACTGAAAACTTTTAGAAAAGTATAAGTCTTATTTAGAACTTGGTTCTGGGTTTATTCTCTGAGCTTTGGGTTGTTCAAACATGAATTTGCTGCTTGTTTTGTTGTTGTTTTGCTGTTGTTTTCTGTTATTTTTGTTGTTGAGCTTCCATTCTTCATTGTTGTATTTATTATTCTACGACCCAGGTAACTCTTTAATCTTATGTTGCATATATTTTCACATTAACAAGATGATTTGAACTCATCTTGATTGCTGGGAGCATATCCATTTAGATAAATGAGTGCTAGATAAATTTCTTTATTATTTAAATATACCTTGTTGGAGTTCATATGTAAAAATAAATCCTTAAATATTCAAACACTCTTTATTCATGTGTTACTTGTCTTTAATATCTATTATAGTTTTGATGCATATAAAAATGAGATGTTTCAAGTAGGTTGTAATGTGTTTAAAGACTCTTTTTGCGCCTTGTGCAATTCTGGCCAGTTTATGATAGGTTATTCTTTAAAGAAAAGAACAAAAGAGCCATGCCTGAAACCTTTAGTTATTGTGATAAAATTCAGATTTTACATGTGACCATCTCTGATAGGACCTTAGATTTTTGGTAGAAAGTGACTAGATCATAAATAGGTGTTTGGGATTGCTAGCTAAAAATAAAGGTTAATGGCTTAGAGCAAAAGAGGCCAGACTCGCAATTTAGCCCAGGTGGGTTGTCTTAGCAAATCGGCAGTTGAAAGTCGTTGGGATTTCAGCTTGTGCCCATTTCTAGAGCCCAATAATGGGCCAAGGCGGATTCTGTCCAACAGGTCCAATGCCTTTAAGAAGTCTATAAATATTTTGTCCATTCTTTTGTATAGATGCTGGCCCAATGCCACAACTAAATAAGCAAATTGGCCCACTTTCTCAATAAATAATATGATCCATCTTAAAAAATAATACTAGATTAGTTGAATAAATTTAATAGGAATTAGTTAATTTTCATGATGTGTAACGATAATCCAATAACTTAAGTACCTTTAATTAATTTAAATGTTAGGCAACTAGTAGGTGCGTTTTAGCTTTTTTCGTTCACGGACTCACTTGCGTAGCGTGATATTAACATTTAATATTTTTTTAATAATCTCGTACCATTTCTACTAGCTTTAATTAATTTTTAATTTAATTAATCTTTTGCTAAAATCGCGGATTCACTTGCGTAGCGCAATAGTTAATATTTAATCAATTCCTTTAAATGTGGTAACTTTTTCAGAAGTAATAATATACTGATAATCCTTGTCATAACTGCAGATTCGCTTGTGTAGGCTGTTATGATAAAATTAATAAATTTCATCTCGATTACACATTCGCTTGCGTAGCGTGGTTATGACAACATAATTTAGCAAAAAATCGTTGTTTTTTCTTCTTAATAAATCTAATAATCAAGAAATAAAATCGGATATGTAAGACATTGAAAATTTTATAAATCACAGTTTGTCTGGAATTAATTCAAGCCAAATTTTAAGTCAATAAAGCGACCGTGCTAGAACTACGAGACTCGGGGAATGCCTTGCACCTTCTCTCCGGTCAAAAGAATTTCTTACCCGAACTTTATTTTTATGGACTGATAAAATAGAGTCAAACCTTCCTTTGACTAGGGATTCAAATAAATGGTGACTTGGAACACCGAAAAATCAATTCCAAGTGTCGATTCTGTAAATAAAATAATCCCTACTCAAAATTTATCACTTTAATTGGAGAAACTCTTTAACCCACAATCTATAACATATATATCTTTTTGGGGGTAAAAAAGGGGTGTGACATTGAATTGTACTTGAATTAGTAACAATAATAGTATTCAACAGAAGCACAGAAATATTATGACCTACAAATTGACAAGATTAGCGAATACTAGGTGAATCTGATTGGTCCAAAGTCCAATGAATGACAAATAAAATAAAGGAAAAAGAATAGGTTAGGGGAGTTGCTTCTCTGATTGATCAAAGATGAACAAAATCGTCCTTAATGCCCAATTTATTCTGAAATTGTTCCTTACTAGAACAAGGACAAAGTGTCTCCATTTTTTAAGACAGTTGTTTCTCCATTCTCATTATCAAGTTATTAACGAACTGTCCTTTTGCCCAATTTATTCTGAAAATGTTCTTTACTAGAATAAGGACAACCCTCCATTTTTGAAGACAATTGTTTCTTCATTCTCATTATCAAGTTATTAACGAATTGTCCTTTTGCGGAATAATTGCAGCAAAGCTAACAATGGAAGAAGTTGTTCAAGTAGGTCCAGCAAATTTATGAATTTTAAGCTGGGAAACTTACACAAATGTCTCAAATAAATCTCAACTTACCAACCTCTAGCCATTAGTCATAGACTTACCAAAACTAGCCAACAAAAATTGAAAAACCAAATAATAGGGTTCTTTCTCTCAAAGAATCATACGCAAAAATCACCTTGCACATTTTTAAGCGTGATTAGCAACACTAGATACAAGACGGAAAGGAATTCTGGATGAGGTAGCAAATAAGGTGATGAAATACAAAAATATATACAATATTTCAAAAATCTAAACAAAAAAGGAACTTTTTCAATGGGTATAGTTAAAATTCATTGAAAATATATAGATAAGTCAATATACAAAATTTGAGGAAGATTGGAGGTGATTTGGACTGATTTTATAACAAAATTCGTAATTAAATCGAGTTCAAAAAAGTCTTTTGCGACACATGTATCAAACATGTATCATGCATGTATCTCACACACAGGTATACATGGATATACATGTTATACATAATTAATACAAATATGATACATATGTGATACACAAATGATACACAAATAATTTTTTTAATGTTCAGTTTTTACTTCGAATTTTCAATTCAAACCACCTCAAAACTTCACCAAATCATCCCAAAACTGAGATTCAAGCTCCTTAAGTTGTGCCTAATCTATTCTAATAATACCCACTCAAAACAAAGCAAAATTTTGATTTTTTTTTTGCTACAAATAGCTAGTTGGCTAATTTGGCTAATATTAGTAATATTTTATCAATTGGCCAATTTTTGTAATGAGCTACTTATAAATGGACATAGCTGGTAATTTCCCTTTTAAGCTTTGGAATGGGACAACATGCGATTTGTGTTGAAGTTGAGCACAAACTGGCCCAATCTGTTGTTGATGTTGAGGCACATCCTACATAATAGGCCCATTAGATATATTTATTTGTATCAACCCACTTGTAATATTGAAGCCCATTTTTGTAATAGTCAGTTTAGTCTGGTTCTTTTACTAGTTAGTTCATTCTTTTGTGTATAGCTACTATATTGGATTCTTCTAGAAAAAAGAAGAGAAAACTACCCTCTAAAGCCCCTCAAAATTTTAATCGCCCATATTTTTGTCCATTGACAGAAAATAGCCCTCCGGCCCAAACATATTACATCTAATAGCCCAAAATTTTCATTTTCTATATTTTTTGTATAGAGACATTCTATCTTGTATATTTGTTGTATAGTGACAATCTATTTTGTATAATGATAGTCTATTTCGTATATTTTTTGTATAGTGATAGTCTATTTAGTATATATTTTATAAAGTGACAGTATATTTTGTATTTTTTGTATTGTGACAGTCTATTGTATATAAATTATATAATGACAATCTATTTTGTATATTTTTATATAATGACAGTCTATTTTGTATATATTTTGTATAGTGACAATTTATTTATTGTATTTTTTATATAATGACAGTTTATTTTTGTATATATTATGTATAGTGACGACTATGCATGAGATAAAAAATTAAAAATTTAAAAAGCAAAATATTTCAAAGTAGATTGTCACCATTGGTCTTGATTTGCATTCTCTTCATTGGTCTTGGGTACTCCTACAAGGGAAGAAATTAAATGCATGAATCCAAATTATAACGAGTTCAAATTATCCCAAATTAAAGCTCATCCATGGCACAAGATATTTCATAAGTTCATGCCTTCAGAAGATGTTGATCTTGTTTCAAGATTACTGCAGTACTCACCTAACTTGTGTTGCTCTGCTTTAGAGGCAGTGACCTATGCCTTCTTCGATGATCTTCGTGATCCTAATACACGCCTCCCAAATGGTCGTGTCCTCCCCCCCCCCCCCCCCCCCC